>JAUMHM010000078.1:33696806-33718956 GCA_032362435.1 Melikaiella ostensackeni | reverse complement strand
TGACAAATAACAAAACTCGATCGTGTTGAATATTATCAGGCCATAACAACTGCATTGCATCGTGAAAGAGATCTGCTATAGTCACATCAGTGGTTTCATCAATCGATACCCAAATATTATTATTCCCAATTTTATCGCGCATTGCATTTAAGTTCTGATCATACAAATTAGGTAGAACATTTTTTCTTCAAATCGATTCATCGGGAACGTTTTTACCCCTATAAGTCGAAAGAAATTTATTAACGAAAGAATCATTAACCTTTTTTAATGGAATATCAGCTCCCAGAAACATCTCACATAGATCTTTATTAAATCTATTTTGATCTTCGGTTCTGTTGCAAAATCTTTTAACTTCAGGACTTCCAACATTTTCTTCCCATAATTGTCGAGATAAATCTTTTTCTTTTTTGTTATTTTGAAAATCTGCATACTTCGTTTCATGTGACTCTGAACATAAATGACGCCTCAATTCATTATTTCTTGCATGACTAATTACAACATTACAATGTATGCAAATTAATTCCTGCCTTTCAAACAGAGGTTTATAGGAATCTTTCCACTCCTTGGCATGTTTGTTGAACAATTAATTGTTTGAACACGTAGGAACTTCATTAATAATAATATACTGAAAGTCCCATACAAGTCCGACTTTGGTTCTTGCCTAAAATGGCCTTGGACATGTGGCGGAGCGACTCCAATGTCAACAATCAGAGCCGTATGAAGTATTTCCAGTAGGAATACATAATATTAATTAACTTGACTTTGTGCGGATGTAGAATTTTGTTAACATAAGGTATGGACCTTTTTTAATAATGAAGACTAATTAATGAAAAGAGAATTTTCCGCGTATAGTTAAAAATAAATGCGAAATATGCATGCGAGTGTTCGAACTGCCCGCTTTATTAGTACGGTACTGGACAAGTTTGCTGGCTCTAGAGTGCCGCTCTCTGTAACCCTTCGACTCTGATCATCGAACGAAATTCTAGGAATGACATATTGCAGACTGACTTATTAGGGACTTTTAGTGTAGTGTTCATCATTATTTTCATACAGCATCTAAAAAAAGAATCTAAGACATTGAATTGCAGCGAAGCATATGTTGTAATTGTGTGTAATTGTGTGTAACTTAAAAAAATTTGGTGGAATGTGATTTTATGATAAATGTTAATGAAAGTTTGGTATAGGGGTATAGGAGAATTTATTCAATAAGTAAAAACTTAGATTAGATGCAATACAGATAAAATTATTGATAGAATGTAAGTTTCATGAGCTCTTTCCAAAAAATATATTTCATATTAACAAGAAAATATCTTTTTGACTTTAACAAAAAAAGATAGCGAAGAAACTTTCAATGAGAATGTCAATAAATTTAATAAATCTATTTGAATTCGATCAAAAAGGCTGCCATGCACATATACACAATAAGTATATTTTTTATTATTTATAACTGCAGTTATCCTATAATTACCCCTGATGAGAAAGCTTAAATTGAATTCAAAACATGTTAGTCCGCAGTAGTATGAGAAATACGGAAAAAAGAAAGAGTGTGAGGTTAGTTATGGTTGACCGTTTCTTTCTTCTTCCCCTTTCTTCTTCTCTGTTCGAACATTTATTGTACATTTGTCCCTAATAAACCGGAAAAGTGGGTAGTCTCGAAGTCTAGTTTTGATTTGTGAATTTTTTGGGTGTTCCTTTTCCAGTAAACAAAAAATTTTCAAAAGAAAGTAGATTTCATTTCGATCTTTAAGAAAAAAAAAGTATTAGGAAGTAGCCTTTTTCAGTCGGTGGAAAATTATTTTTTAAAATATAAAAGTAGTATAAAAAATACAGAAAAAAGGAGTGTGAGGTTAGTTTTGGTTGACCTTTTCCTTTTTCTTCCCCTTTCTTCTTCTTTGTTCGTACATTTATTGTACATTTGTCCCTAATAAGCCGGAAAAGTGGGTAGTCTCGAAGTCTAGTTTTGATTTGTGAACTTTTTGGGTGTTCCTTTTCCAACAAACAAAAAATTTTCATAAGAAAGTAGATTTCATTTCGATCTTTAAGAAAAAAGAAAGTATTAAAAAGTAGCCTTTTTCAGTCAGTCGAAAATCATTTTTTAAAATATAAAAGTAGTATAAATAATACGTGAAACTAAAAGAAGAGGAAAACTCTTTTGATATTTAATCTTGACGCCTACAGACACAATGTACGATAATAAAATGGACACAAGAACAGAAAATGTACATTTATGCAATAATTAATAATTATGTACAAAAAAAATTGAATAATAATAATTGACAACTTTCTGGTTGGAAATCGAATTGTAAAAGATATCATAAATTGGTAAAAGTCATTCAAACAAGAGCAAATCTTTCTCTTTGAATCTCCACCAAAGGCATGAATAAATATTACGTAATTGCTGAGTAATCATATCAAATAATTAGTCGTAGAATGAAAGGAGGGATGTCAAGAAGCGGATTACGTGTACCCCATTTTATCCCCCATGATAGTTCAAAATTAGACAGAATGGCGACGATCAGTTTGGAAATATAAAAAGTCGATTGTAACAAAAAAGTCCACACTCATATTATTTGCAAATTTTTTGTTCAATTTTTCCTTCTATAAGGAAGACATCTTGTGAGTTTGACGTGGGCTCAATAAGTTTTGTGGCCAAGAGAATTATTTTTTCATAAAGAATTTTCGCAATTTCTTAAGAAAAAACAAAATATAACAAAAAATAAAAAGTTTCACCTCTAAAAAGCTCTGAAAAATAACTTTTGCCCTCTTGTGATATCTTGCACCATTTGCAAGCAAAATTCGAAAATTATACTCTCAGGGAAAAAAAATTATCGTGTCCTCAAAAATGGTTTAGCCCACATAAAACTTATAGAATGCCTTCCTCATACAAGCAGAAACTGTAAAAAAATATGAACAAAAATGAAAAGGTGGGATTTTAGAAAAAAATTTTATATTTTTTCTACGAATTTTGAAATTGTGAGAAGAAGATTTTCTGGAAAACCCCAGCTTTTTATGTTTTTTCTTATATTTTTTTACAGTACATTTTGTTTTTTCCGAGAAAATTGCGAAAATTCGATTTTATGAAAAAAAATTCTCTCAGCCACGAAAATTGTTTAGCATTCATAAAACTCAGAGGGTGTCTTTCTTCTAGAAAGAGAAATTAAAAAAAAAATTGGCAAAAAATATGAGTGTGGGTTTTTTGATAAAATCGACTTTTTATATTTTCAAAACTAATCGTCGAAACTTTAATCATTTTTAATTTTTTTTCAAATTTTCCAATGGATATCAAAAAAGGACGGTGAGACTCATTAGAATCCGAAATGAAAATTAGAATATCTGAATTAGATCAAAAACTATAGAAGTCTGAAGGAAAAATTGTGATTTTTTGAAATATAGTCATCAAAATTCAAATACTCATAACTTCGTGGAAATTTTTTTTTTATTCTGGAAAAATACGTGTCGCCTTATTTCCTCTGAAAACAAAATAATTTGTCGCTGAGAGATTCTGCGACTTCAAATGTAGAACCTGCCTGATTTGAAATGGATTCTGTCCATGCATTATTCTTTTCAAATTATTTGAAAATGCTTAATCACGGAAAAATAGTAAAATTGACAATCTTTTGTATCACAAAGTCGCATTTATCGAATATCGGTTTTTCGACATTCGACAGACGGGCCGATCGAAGTGAAAAAACCCCATCTGACGGTAGCACGCATTGAATGTCGGTTTTTCGACATTCGATCGACAGGTCGATCGAGTCCAATAAATCGAGCGTGCGTCGAATATCGAATTTTCGACATTCGACTCACTGGCAAATCGAATCGAAAAAGAAAAACCGATTCGATGGTGGGGAGTATTGAATGACGGTTTTTCGACATTCTATGGACAGGTCGATCAAATCGAAAAAACCGATCCGTCGGTAGCACGTATCGAATGTTGTCGGTTTCTCGACATTCGATCAAGGGGTCGACCGAGTCCAATAAATCGAGCGTGCATCGAATATCGAATTTTCGACATTCAACTCACTGGCAAATCGAATCGAAAAAAAACCGATTCAATGGTAGGAAGTATGGAATGTTGGTTTTTTGACATTCGATGGACGGGCCGATCGAATCGAAAAAACCGATCCAACGGTAGCACGTATTGAATATCGATTTTTTGACATTCGATCGGCGGGTCAATCGAATCGAATAAACCGATCCGACGTAGCGTGCGTCGAGTATCGGTTTTTCGACATTCGATCGGCGGGTCAATCGAATCGAATAAACCGATCCGACGTAGCGTGCGTCGAATATCGGTTTTTCGACATTCGATCGGCGGGTCAATCGAATCGAATAAACCGATCCGACGTAGCGTGCGTCGAATATCAAATTTTCGACATTCGACTCACTGGCAAATAAAATCGAAAAAAACCGATTCGATGGTAGGACGTATCGAATGTCGGTTTTTCGACATTCGATGGACGGGCCGATCGAAGCGAAAAAACCGATCCGACGGTAGCATGCGTCGAATTCGATTTTTTGACATTCGAAGCGCGTCCAATGTCGGTTCGAAATCGAATCGAATTTTTTCACATACGTCTAGTGGGAACAAATTCCTGAATTTGAATCTTATGTTATGTTATGTTTTACTTATTATGTATCTTTAATTTTCTTTGTTTCAGTTAATAAGTTTTTCATTTTTTCATTCTTAAAATACTCAGAATGAGGAGGAAAAAGACTTTAATCTTTTTGTCTTCTGATATTAGTTTCAGTAAAAATAATTAAATTGCTAAAATCTATTACAAGTACAATTCTTTAATATCATAGAAGTTGCATGACTTTCCCCTCTTTTTAAATCTTTCAAAACTGTAAATTAAAAAATTTTCAATGTTGAGGATGAGCTTTCAGCTTGAAACTTTCAACATGAAATTATTTCAAACTGTAATTGTTTAATATTAGATAACTTCAAATTGCAAGCATGCATCAAAATATTTTCATTTTTAAATCTATCAAAATAATGTCCAAAATTTTATAGTTTTAAATTTACATTATTGCAATATTGTAACCTTTTAATACTTCGAACTAAAGGCCTTAATAAATAAATTTGCTGATGTTAATTTTTGTCCAAAGCCAATAGTTGTACTTGAACATCCAAATGCACCTTCGTATGAATGGTCCAAAATATATCATTTACATTCACTTTTTCTACTCTCTACAATAATTCTTTCAATATTTTATTATTATATATTTCTATACTGATTTTTCTGTAATAATTTTATTATAACAATTCCTATAATATTTTCCTATAATCGCGAAAAAATTTTAAGGAATCCATTATAGAAAAATCATTATAGGCCTATACTGAATTTCCTATAATATTTTTTTATGAGGGCAATACAAAATTATTTTAAAAGATAATAAAAATATATGACACAGTGATTAGGAGGTGGTTTTTGAGGATGAATAAGAGGTTCTTATGAGGGTAGGAATTAAAGCGTTCGAAATGAAAAAAATTTAAATAAAAAACTTCAAATAATTGAATAAATCCCAATTCAAAGTCTTCGATATTAAACAACCTGCAAATGAGGAATACTTGAAATTGCACATTTTTGAAGATTTGGAAACTATAAAAATGACGACATTTTTATTCTCAAGCTTACCAATTTGAATAATGTCAGCACTAAGCATTTCATACTGAAAATTAATGATTTTGTAACTTAAATGTGGACCATTTTCAAATTTAGAGCGTTCAAAATTGAAAAACTTTGAATTTAAAGTGCTAAAAAATTATACAATAACAAATTTATATCCTCTGAAATCATAATGCACAGTTTTCAAAACGCAAAAATACAAAAATTTTATTTCTCTGCTTAAAATTAAGAGTTATATATTCAGGGCAATGAAAATTTTGTAGATTCAGAATGAAACTTTGAAAATTGTACATGCAAAATGGGAGCGTTTAAGAGTGCATATTTTCCAGTTGTTTCAAAATTGGAAACTTTACTTTCAAGTACACAAAACTAAAATAGAGTTTTAAATTCGGGAAAAAATTTCAAAATCAAAAATGTCGGAATGAAAAATTCAAATTTACTAATTTAATGATAAATATTGTAAATTTAACTTTGAAATTTAAATCATTAAAAATTTTAGAATATAAAATTGAAAGTGTGCTATTTAATTTAAATAAAAATTTGAAATTTAACAACTATAAATTGAAAACTCTAATTAATTGAATTAATCCCTTCGACAATAATAAAAACATGAAAGAAATTGTATACTCTGAAAAATTTGGCAGCTATCTAAATGGAGAATTTTTTATTCTCATGCTTACCGATTTGAATAATTTCACTAGCAAGCACTCAAAACTGATAATTAATCAATTCTATAATTTAAAAGTTCATTATTTTCAAATTATGAGCGTTTAAAATTTGTAATTTTTCAATCTGAAGTGCTGAGCAATGGTACAATATCAAATTTATAGCCTTGAAAATGAAAAATTCACAGCTTTCAGAACATAAAACTTTACAATTTCCATTTATTTTTTCATAATTAAGTGTTTTATATTTAGATCAATGTAAGTTTTGTGGACTGAAAATGAAACTTTAAAAATTGTACACAAGCAACATTTTTTAATCAGATATCTTCAAAATTGAAAACTTCAATTTCAAATCTACAAAACTGAAATAAAGTTCTCAATTTGCAACACAATATCACGATTAAAAGTGTTGGAATGAATCATTCAAAATTAATGATTTAATACTAATGCATATTTCAAATTTTAGTATTTCACTATATAAAGAATATAAATTAAAATTCTGCGCAGTTAAAAAAATCCGAAAAAGCATTAATAATTGAATATTTTGAAACTAGCCTTCTAAATTTCCAAGACTCTTTCCAAATTAATCTGTGAAAAAATAAAAAATTGTTGCCTTCAAAAATTATTTTGAATTTGATAATGTTCCAACTTGAACATTCTAAACTCAATGTCTCTCGGATTATTTTTTTTAAATTGATTAAATCGTACAATTTAGAATTTGAATCTTAGTAAGAGGATGTATCACGTCAGAAGTTTAAAAAAAAATTCAAGAATCTCTCGAATTCTGTATCTCGATTTCAACTTGTGTCATCATCAAGGAAAGTTGCGGAAAAAATTTGAAATTTACAGTATATAATATGTGAAACCGTATCTTTAATTTGAGCTGATAAAATTAAGGAAATCTTCACGGGTTCCCGAGATATGATTCAAAATGTCCAAGCCTGTCTGCATCGAGTTTCAGTCGGCGTTCGCCGCTGTCGGCCGGCCTCGCTGTTTAACCTGACTGAAACTCGACGCAGAAATGCTTGGACATTTTCAGTCATAACTTGGGTACCTGTGAAGATTTTTAAAGTCATTTCAGCTTGTATGATACATAAGATTCCAAAGATGGAGTCCTGTAAATTTCAGATTTTTTCTGTATCTTCCCTAGGTCGTGACACGAGTTGAAGTCGAGGTACAAAATTCGAGAGATTATTATTGGAATTTTTTAAAAAACTTCTCACGTGATAAATCCTCTTCAGAAAATCGAAAAAATCTCTGTTAGGTGTCATTCGACTTAGAATTTCGTAAGCTTTCCAACCATTTTTGATAAAAATGTCTAGCTTTGATTCCGATCGAGTTATCATGTTTCAAAGTCATCAGTGAATTTTAGTGCCGCTCGCGCTATCCGTGTAGATAATATCCGAGGGTAGGATAAATATTGTCTGAAATTTCAGATTTCGAAACCTCGAAATATGAAGACTTTAATTTCCAAAATGAAAGCAAAATGAAAAACTTTCACATTTTTGATGGTTCACAGTGAAAAGAACACTAAAAATTGTTACACCTTAAAATTTGTCTGTCTTCAATGCAAATAAACTTTACAGCTGAATTTAAAGTGCCAATCAATTTAAGGTGTAATAATTTAAAAAATTATTTTTTACTTTGTTTAAGTAAGCGAAAATGTCAATCGCCAATATTTAAAAATGATAATCACGCTGCTCTATAAATCTGTAATATTCTTCGAATACTCTTAGTATAAAATCCACTATATATAGGATATTAAAATTGTCGAGACGTACATTAATTAAAAAACACAATATATATCTTATGCTCACAAACATTTTTAATTAAAATTTCAATAACTACAGAAGGCGGTCTTGCATAAAAAATACCGAATATAAAGAGTTTTGTTATTAAAAGATTTTATCCTGCACTAGATGAAAAAAGTTTTTTGCTTTGAAGTAAAATACACATAAGTTATTTCAATAACGCTTATGCATACAAGGTCGGCAAAATTTTTTATAAGATTTGTCATTTCTCGTCTCAGGTAAGCTCTCTTATAACGTCAAAAAACTGACTTTCAAAAGAAAAAATCTTCTATTGGGGGAAACATCGAATAACATTTTTCTGGGACACCCAAGTATACATAATATATTTTTTTTCAAAAATTGAAATATAAAATGTCGGATAAATACTGACTCGGGTGAATGACAATTTGTCAATTTCAAAATTTGGGTGAATTACAATTCGGGTAAACACCAAGGAGAGTAAATGAAATTATCGTAGAATTTGAAAACAAAATAATAAACTCCGAGAAAATATCGAGATACCCAAACTTTCTAACGGCAAAGTACCGTAAAATGGGGCGAAGCGGCTCGTTTTTTGGTTAATTACAATAAAGTGCAGAGAGGAATTACAATTGCTAAACATGATCTCTATCTGACCCCCTTTCGTACTATAAAACACAAAAATATATTTAATTCACAAAAAACTATTTACCATTTCTTGAAGTGTGAGCGACTTTACCCCACAATGCGGGGCTAAGTCGCTCACTTATAAAAAAGTAAAAAAAGTGATTGGAAGAAAAACTTCACAAAATAATAATTATTTATAAGTTTTCTAGCAATTTTGAGTCAAATAAAGTTACTAAAACTTATTGCAACGTTAGATAATCTTCTTAATACCACTTAGAACAAAAGCAGATTTATTATTAACCTCACGTTAAAGTAAGACGTATTACAGTATATCAAACGATTTGATAGATTTTTTTATAGGAATGTACTTTTTAGTCATTATAACTAACGCAACTGCACCACACGACTTTTAAAATAAAGTTTAACATTTGCGAAAAAAGAAAAAATCGCTCATCTTAAAATTTTTTAATCAGAGAAAGAGATACTTGATTATGAAAAATTGAGTTGCGGGTGAGCCGGTTTTCCCCACATGCGCCGCTTAGCCCCATTCTACAGTATGTAAATTGAATAAAAAGTGAAAACAGTAATAGGAGTATTGAAATTGCTGCAACTTGAATTTGTTCGGCCCCAAAGTGTGAACTGAAATTAAGAAAAAATATAAATAAATATTAAGAAAAAAAGTATCTTCCTGAAGAAAAAAGTATCTTCAAAAATAAAAAAAGTATTCAAAAAGTAGCCTTTTTAAATCAGTCAAAAATTTGTTTTTTGAATAAAAAAGTATTGTAAAAAATACTTCATGCTAAAAAAGTACGTATTTGAAAAGAACTTCTTTCATACTTTTCTGTATGTAAATAACTGCGTCGATAACTGACTTTTTCGAATCTCATAAATTTTCTACTTTGCCAAAACATTATTTGCCAATGGCGACCCGCTTTCGAAAGAATCGACTTACTTTTAAACTTTGTTTATGCACTGAAATGTTCGCTTACTAAATACGCATGTAAAATTATGTAAATAAAATATTTCTCTACAGGAAAAAATAAATTTGTAAGAATGCATAAATTGGCAGCCAAATAGTTGAATTCTAAACTAAAAAAAAACACTTTCAGTGAAACAGATAGATTTTTAACTAAAATGGTAAATCTTCAAACAAAAAAAAAATGAATTTTAACAAAGGAGTTCAACTTTCAACCAAGTAGTTGAATTTTCAACCAAAAAGATGAATTTTCAACCACGAACATTAACTTTCTGCTAGAAAAGATGATTTTCAACAAAATACGTGAATTTGCAATAAAGTAGTTCAATTTTCAACTAAAGTATATCGATTTTCAACTAAAAAATGGATTTTTAATGAAGTAATTCAACTTTCAACTAAGTAGTAGAATTTTCGACGAAGAATATTTTAGTTTTAAATGAAAAATGGTCGAATTCAACCAAAGAAGGCGAAGTTTCAACAAAATATTCGAACCTTCTACCAAAACAGATTAATTTTCAACTAATCACTTGAATTTATTACCAAAACATATGACTAGAAGAAATTTCTACCAAAAAAGATAAAGTTTCAAACCAAAAAGATGAAATTTGAGAAAAGACTTGAGTTTTCAACCCAGAAAAATTTTTTAGTTAAGAAAGAAAAACATTTTCAACCAAATCGTTGGAGTTTCAAGCCAAGAAGACGAATTTTTCACAAAGCAGTTGAATTTTCAACAAAAAAGTAAATTTCCAACCAAACACTTCAATTTTTTTACCAAAATAGTTAAATTTTCAACCCAAAAAGGCGGATTTTCAACAAAACAGTTGAACTTGCAGCTAAGAAGACGAGTTTTCAAACAACAAGGTCGATTTGTTCACAAAATTGTCAGATTTTCAGCAAAATAATTGAATTTCCAACCAAAGAATAAGATTTTTAACCAAAAGAGATAAGTTTTCAGACCAAATAGTTCAATTTTCAACCCGAAAAGACGAATTTTCGTCAAAATATTTGAATCCTCAACCTGAACAGATTAATTTTCAACCAACCAGTTGAATTTTCAACTAAAAAAGATGATTGGAAGAAATTTCCACCAAACAAGATGAAGATTCAAACCAAAAAAAAAAAAACGAAATTTAACAAAAGTGATGAATTTTCTAGAGAGAAAGGTCTTTCAGTCAAGAAATAAAAATCATTTCAACCAAATTGTTGAAGTTTCAAGCCATAAAGACGAATTTCATATAAAGCAGTTGAATTTCGAACCTGAAAATATGAATTTTTACCAAAAAGTTAATTTCCAACTAAATAGTTTAACTTCCTACCAATATCGTTGAATTTTTAACTCGAAAAGACAAATTTTCATCAAAACAGTTGAACTGGCAACCAAAAATTGAACTCTCAAACCAAAAAGTAAAAATTCAACTAGAATTATGAATCTTAAACCAAAAGAATGAATTGTTAACTGTTGACAATTCAAAGAAAAAACGGCAAACAGTTTTCGAAAAAATTGGCAACCCGTTTTCGAAAAATTCGACTTTTTTCAAAAGAAAATTTCTGTGGATTGAAATATTTTTTTAATAATGTCTCATGTAATCTAAAGTCAACCAAAAGAAATTAATTTTCAAACCAAAAAGGTGAATCTCAACTAATGTGATGAATCTTTAACCAGAAAAAAATCGAATTGTTAACTGCTGAAAATTAAAAAAAAAAAAACGGCGACTCGTTTTCGAAAAAATCTACCTTTTTTCCAAATTTTCATTTTCCGGATTTTAATATTCGTTTATTATTATTATTTGTTTTTGATATAAAATTCGCTTTTTTTCTTGAATTTTCAACTAATAAAAATTTAAGAAAATCGAACATTGGATTTGAAACAGTTGTATTTTAAATTGTTCAAAATTGGAGAATGTCTAAAGTCAAAATCAATTTCAAATCAAGGCAGTTGAACTTTCAACCGAAAAGACGAATTTTCGACGGAAAAGGATAGCTTTTTCACAAAATTGATAAATTATCTGGAAAATAATTAAATTATCAACCATATAATAAGATTTTCAAACTTTAACCAAAAGAAACGAATTTTCAAACCAAGAAGGTGAAATTTAACTAATATGATGAATCTTTAACAAAAAAAAATTGAATAGTTACCCATTGAAAATTTTAAAAGAACGGCGACTCGTTTTCGAAAAAATCTACTTTTTTCCAAATTTTTATTTTCTGTATTTTAATATTGATTTACTATTATTATTGTTATTATTATTATTATTATTATTTGTGTTGAATATGAAATTCGCTTTTTTCTTGAATTTTCAACTATTAAAAATTCAAGAATATCGAAAATTGAATTTTAAGCAGTTGAGTTTTGAATTGTTGAAAATTGAAGAAAATCTAAAGCCAAAATCAATTTCAAATGAAGACAGTTGAACTTTCAACCAAAAAGACGAATTTTCAGCGAAAAAGAATAACTTTTTCACAAAATTGTTAACTTGTCAAGAGAATAATTGAATTCTCAACAAAATAAAAAGATTTTTTGAATTTTAACAAAAAAAAAATTAATTTTGGAACCAAAAAGGTAAAATTTAACTAACGTGATATATCTTTAACAAAAAAAAATTGAATTGTTAAATGTTGAAAATTAAAAAAAAAACGGCGACTCGTTGTCGAAAAAATCTACTCTTTTTCAAAATTTTTATTTCCTGGATTTTAATATTAAATTTTTTAATTTTAATTTTAATTTTAATAATAATTATTATTATTATTATCATTTGTTTTTAATATAAAATTCGATTTTTTCTTGAATTTTCAGCTATTAAAAATTTAAGAAAATTGAAAATTTAATTTTAAACAGTTGAATTTCAAATTGTTGAAAATTGAAGAAGATCTGAAGTTAAAATCAATTTCAAATCAAGGCAGTTGAACTTTCAACCGAAAAGACGAATTTTCGACGGAAAAGGATAGCTTTTTCACAAAATCAAAGAAAATCAAAAATTGAATGTATATATACTACGCCTTCTCATTTTGAGATTATTTAGGAACCCACCGATTGTTCTATTTTGATTTATTGATTTCTGTTTTTCAGGTAGACTACTTTCCTGAGGCGCCCATTTCTTTAATTCATTAATTTTTACGTTTTAAAAAACTTAAATTTGTTATTACAATTAATTTTTTATATCACTTTACTGAGAAAAGTAGCAAAAAAGTATCCTTGTCTAAAAAAGTATCAAAAAAGTAAAAGAGTGCGGAAATTCAAATCCTGCGTCTTACATTGAGACAATTTTCCACTAAATTTAAGTTCATCTCTAAATTTAAGGTAAAAAAAATGTTAAGGTATAAAACTTTTGGTATTTTTTGCACTGTGAATATGAGTGAAAGAATTAACAGGAAGAACAACAGAAAAAAAATACAAAGATCCTCTTGTTTTCGAACGATCAACAAGAAATTAGTGAGGGGTCTGGTGTTCAGGACACGTGAAAATACACTCATTCGCGTTACTGTGCCGCCCGTTCTTGTGCTGGCTTCCCGATTGTTCACGCTTAACTGCTTCTATCCCCCATTGAGCATCTCTTGACGCTCTATACTGAAGGTTTTCGCGCAGACAGTCAGTGCCGTATCAGAAGTTGTTTACATCTTGACTCTTTGGGCATATACTTTTGTACGTGGTGCGGGGTTCAGAGACTATTTATGCAGTCCTCAATGTTGACGTAAAAGTGCTCATTTGCCGCTTTGAATCCGATAGAAACTAGATTTAAATAGTGCCCGTTACTGTGCTGGCCAGACCCGAGGCCGGCACAGTAACGCGAGATGAGTGTCAATGTACTTTCGAGAGTAACTTACACTGTGTAAACGCGACATAAAGAGAAGTCTACGTGACTCACACATTTTGCAAACTCAGTATTACAACATTCCCATTTCTACCCTGAGCGAATTTATTTTCATCTGAAGACCAGCTTTAATTTCTTCGCTTCAATATATTTTTTATGCCCTTTCAATCTACGTTTATTCATCCTTTTATGGGTACCTACCGAGCTCGCCTTTCATTTTGTTTCAACGGGAGACCGAATAAAAAGTACGAAGGGGGGAAAGAGTAGAAATAAACGGAAGGGGGCGGGGGTGGAAGGTGGATAGGGGTTGAGAGGGTGGGAAAGGAAAAGGGGGTTGAGAGGGTAAGAGGATGAGGAGAGGTTGCTACACGTGCGGGGAGAAGCAGTAGATGGAATGAGGTTGTTGGGGGTGGGAGGCAAAAAAGAAACCGGTAGAAATGCATTAGGTAGTACCAACCCCGCCGTATTCACCCGGTCGTACACCCCCGCCTACCCGTTGGTATTACCTACGGACAAATTCTATTTTCTCAAAGGCCATTTTAAGTGCTTTCAAAAGTATATTTTCTTCCACTTTCCACTTTTGTCCACTTTTTTTTCCATGTTTTTCAACTTCCCCATCTGCTCGACTCCTCCCAAGTGCACAAAAGATGGGTACGTAACTGTACACTGTAAAAAGTGTACAGTGCAAGATGGTCGCGAAAAAATTCTATTAAATTGTGCCAAAGAGTCTCGTCATAATTGAATTTTTAATTCTTGTTCTAACCCCTTTCTTTATCATGAAGCTTCGAACAAACAAAATTTTTAAAAAATTAGTCCAAGTTGAGGTGTAGGATTGGATAATTACTAGACGGAATTGGGAACACTTGCGTACCTATCTCGCATTTATTTTCTAACACAAGAAGAAAATTCTCTTTTCACTCGTCAGTCTTCATTATTCAAAAAAAGTCCAACCCTTGTCATAACAAAAATCGACATTCGTACAGAATACACTTAATTAATATGACATACCTATTCCTACTGGAAATGCTTCATACGGCCCTGACTGCTTACGATATAGAAATTCTTAGAAGGACTTGATGACCATCGCAGGCGATGCCCGAGATAGCCTCTAAATCGAGGTTCCAGTGTACTTCCAAATAGAAAATAATATTTTTTTGAAAAATGTAACCCATCAAGAATAATCACAAACTGGTAGCTAAAATGCAATAAAAAGCTTCATAGTCATTTCCCGATTTTTTCCCAGTTAGGAAAAATTTTTTCCGGTAACTACAGTTTGAAAAATTCAATCTTTCAAAGCTGAAAATTTTCCAATTTAAAGTATTCAAAAGTGAACTAAAATGAAATCAGTCAAAGGGAAACTATTATGAAAGAAAATTGAAGATCAAAATTGCCTCTTTTCCTGTTTCCATCTCAATTAAAATGTTGAAAAGAAAAAAAATGCCTATCCCAGCTTAGAAAAAAAAATTTTCCTGTTTCATCTCGAGGAAAATGTTCGAAAAATAGATTTTGTCCTCTGTCAACTCAATAAAAATGTTTAAAACAAAAATTCCTTATTCCAATTCAGAAAAAAAATGAGAAACTAAAATTTCGTCCCATTCAACTCCGTAAAAATGTTAAGAATAAAAAAGTTCCTCTTCCAATTGAAAAAAATTGAAAATAATTGAACTTCCACTTCCAAGTAAAAAAAAAATGAAAAATCAAAATGTCCTCCTTCTCAACTGAGTAAAAATTTGAATATTTTAAACTGTAAACCTCCCAAATCCAAGTACACATTCCAAAAAACGTTAAAAATGACATTTTGAATATTACAAACTTTTCAAATTTAACTTTTTTAAACTTCCTTGAAGACTGAAAACTTTTTGAATCAAAATTGTGAAATTAAAACTCTTCTCATACTGAAATCCTTTAAAGTTAAATTATGTTACTTCAAATTGTTCAAAATTAATGATTGTCAAATTTTGATTCATACTGTTCAAAATTTAATAATTTCACTCACAAATAAAAAATAAAAAATTGGAACAATTGAAATGGTAAAATTTTAAATTTTAACTTTATCACTCGGAAATTTTAAAGATCGGCAATTATTAATACGGAAAATAATTATTACATCTTGTAGAGAACATTAAACTGAGTTTATTTTTACAGAAATAAATTATTAGAGGTTCCAATATTTCTTAATTTAATTTTCAAAGTGGAAAAAAACTTGCGGGAATGAGAGATTTTATGATTGATGTAACGTGCATGACCAACCACTTGAAATATTAAATAATTTTCGATGTCTTTTGGGAGCTTGAGAGCAAATGTCTATTCATAACATCAGAAAAAAAATTAAAATCATATTAACACAAAATATCATAGATGAAAGTCATCAAATTGAAAAATGTATTATGTAATAAATTATATACGCATGCTTCACTTCTTCGCGCGTACTTTGAACCAATTTTAAATAAGCCATAAGTACTTAAAATTAAAAAAGCTCTTTTCTCGAATGTTTAAATCATAAACTTTGAAATAAAACGATAAAAAAGCATGTGAATTCTGTATTATATTTAAAATGTATAGAATTACAAAATTTCAGAAAGTCCAAAAAAATTATTAAAGACATTTTTTTGAACTCTGCAAATAACACGTTTTTGTGCCCGCGTCTAGCTTTCTACCACAATTGTTCCACTTCCATAATTTTTTTGAAAAATACCTAAATCTTGGATAGACTGAACCAACTTATTGCTGTGTTCTTTGAGTCAGATATTTTTGGAAATTTTTGAAAGCATTATTATTATTATTGCTAGGGTTGAGACCAAAAGAGCCCCTAAAGCTTGGGTAATCCCGTTGCGTCCCCTTGTAGGCCTGTGCGTGACCCCAAAGCCCTCTCCATACGAAGAGGACCGCAGTCACGCCCTTGGCCGATATATCTGACTCACTGATGCAGTTACTGCCCGTAAGTGCTAGACGCTCCCCCGCAATCGCGTGGTTGAAAGCATGAAAGAAATGATTTTTTAAAAAACAATTTTTCAGTGAAAAATTTTATAACGTATTTTAAACTTTTTTTATCAAACCTCATACTTGCGCATTGCTCAATGCTGCACAAATGTAGATTGTGGTGCGCACTTTTGAATATCTTGGATTTCTATTTGAAAAAAATAAATAAATAATCGCAGCTTCTAAGAAAAAGGGGAAAAGGATAAAAAGTGTCAAAAATTGTCAGATATAGGAATTAAAGGGATTCTGAGAGCAAAGGGCGAAAAAGGAAGAAAAGGGAAAGATAGAGAGAAAAGGGGAATATGGTACTGACTGTAATCCTTGAAATATAAGAAATAATATAAGCTGCGATTAATTTTTTTTTCAAATAGAAACCTAAGATATTCGAAAATGCGCGCCACAATCTACATTTGTGCAGCACTGAGCAATGAGCGTGTATGAGCTTTGATAAAAAAAAGTTTAAAATACACTATAAAATTCTTCACTATAAAATTGTTTTTTAAAAAATCATTTCTTCAATGCTTTCAACTACGCGATTGTGGGGAAGCCTCCAGCACTCACGAGCAGTATTTGCATTAGTGAGTCAGACATATCGGCCAAGGGGGCGGCTGCGGTCCTCTCCGTATGGAGAGGGCGTTGGGATCACGCATTTGCGGGTCGGAAACATTTGCACGGCAGTGTATATTAAATATGCAATCCTTCATAAAACAATTGAACGTTATAACTTAATTTGTTTTTAAAATTCTTGTATGCGCAAACATGAGTTGAGTCTCTGCATTTTTAATTTTATAGCTTAACGACTGAATATCTAAAAAATAATGCTGCCTTCTCTATTTCAAAATATAATCACAACTTTCAATCTTCATTTTCAATTATATTTTAACAAATTAATAAAGAAAGTATAAGTTCTGCAAACTCTAAACTCATAATTCTCTTCATTCTCTATAATTATTCTCTTTTGAGTTCAAATTGTAAGTCTAAAGAGATCAGAAGCTAATTATTGTAATAAAACGAGATACCTCATAATATTAAAAAAATTTAGACGACCCTTTTTGTCATCAGCTATAAATAATTCAGTTTTGAAAGGACGTTTGTCTTAAATGCGAATATTTTTCAACACTAAAATTTCAGAAAAGAAAAAATGATTCTTCAAGTTCAAAATTGTTTTGTTCAGGGATGGAAGACTTTGAAATAAATCAATATTTATGTAATCTTGTAGTTGAAGGCCTCTTCTAAATTTGAATGATTTTATCAGAGTTTTCACCCCAACTTATTTATTTTAGCAGCAAAATGAAAAATAAATCGGGAGAAGCCAAAAAGTTAAGCGATTTCTATGTATTTTTGCAATAAACTGAAAAATTTTTCTTTTTTTCAAACCAATTTCGAATTTTTCGAATTTTTATTCTGGTGTGAAAATAAACAAGTTGAGACCAAAACTCTCATGAAATCATCAAATCTCGAAAAAGTTCCTAAACTACAATATTACCAATACCTAAAAGCAATGCGGCAAAATTAAAAAGAAAATCATAATGTATTGAAAACTTGGAAATTTCAACGTTCAAAATTAAAAAATTTCAAATATAATGTATTAATTGTTTATTTTCCGAAATGGAAAACAAATGAGAAGAACTTCAATCTATATGGTATAGTGATAGAAAAAGACTCTGTCTAGGTTCACCGATATTCAGTGAGTGCAGAGCAAACATTTTCAGCAAACTCAGGGAAAAAATTTCTTGACGATCTTTGCTTCTAAAAAAATTAATTTTCAGAACATTTGAATTGTTTTTGTGTAAAAATTACTTGAAAAAATAGTGGAATGATTCTAACAAGAATGAATAATGTTAAAAAATTATTATTAAAGAATAGTAACCACCTATTTTATTTTGACGTTTTTATTACTTTGAATCACATGATTAGAATGCCCAAACTTTCATAAAAATTTTATTTGGGTCTAGATTACTTCGTTCAGGAATACTGCGATGAAAAACGTAAGTGTTTCTACCGCATAAAAGTTGGTTTAATCTCTAAAATTATCTTGCGAAACTTCACAACATTTTTTTTTTTCCAAGGTAAAAAAACTCAATTCAAGTAGTAACAAAATTAAGTTGCAAAAGAAATCAAACATTTTTATGTTGTGATATTTTGCTTGAAAATAAATGTTGATCATTTGGAGTATACACATTGATTGACACGAACAAGCTGCGACAAAAACTAGAATTTCTTCTGTGTAAACTCAACTGTATTTATTCTAATTAAAGACTAAATTCTGAAATTCAGGTAGTCTCGAATTTATCCCAAGTTTTTCGTAAATCTAGATAAATTTCGCTAAATTTAAGGTTTGAATGAGTTACTGCTGAAAAACATTTTTCCTTAAATTCAGCGAGATTCATCTGGATCCAAGCAAACTTGGTCGAAATTTACATAAGACTTCTCTATCTGAATTTCAGAATCGAATTTGAAATTCAGACGTATTTTACTTCAAGTCCTTGCTTGAATCCCGAAAAATTTTACTGAATGTAATTCAAAAAATGTAAGAAGGTCTAAAAACAAAACCAGAGTGTCTACTAATTTTCCCCCACCAAATCGTTCGGATTCGCGCAAAAATCTCTTCTTATTTCTAGCTTACCTGAAAAAATACTTTAAACAATTCAAAGTACTACAAAGAGAATAATTTTTAATTCATGGTGTTTAAGATTTACAAACAAATGTAACACAATTTCTATGTCTTAATTTCAATTTTTGCAATTTTTTGAATCTTCAAAGTCCTTGAAAATCCTATAAAATTTTGTAGTTATGAGAAATAATAACTGTGATGTTGACTGAATCTACGCAGATTGCATGCATTGGCATATTTCATTATATTTGAGCAAAATAATATTTTTGTTTTATATGGTGTCTGAAACTTACAAACAAATATAGTACAATTTCGACGTTCTAATTATCTGCGCAGATTCGGTTAACATGAGAGTTTTTATTTCTTGTAAACATATTTTCGGTCAATTATTTCAGTATTCTAATTGATAAGTAATTCTTAGATATGATTTAAACTTTCTCTGCTCTTAGCGATTAATTATTCAATAATTATTGAAGAGTAATTACAAAAAACTATCCTCAATCTTCATAATAACAGTTCAATTATAATTGAATGTGTTTATAACATAGTTAATGTAAAATTCACTTAGTACTAAAATACAAAATTTTTATAATGGTTTTTCTATTCACTCTTCATTAATTATTGAATAATTAATCCCTGATATCAAAGAAATTAAAAATTATACCTAAGAATTAATTACCAATTAGAGTACCAGAAATAATCATTAACTAAAGATATGTTCATAAGAAGACCGTATCTAGGATAACCGAGATTCAGTGAGCGTAGACAAAATATTTTCGGTGTGCTTAGAAATTTCAGAATAAATAAATGAAGAAAGTCACCTTCGTGTCCTGAAATATTTAAAGCAATTATCATTTAATAATTACATGCATTTTCACTGAAATCTAAAGTATAATTTTCATCAATAATTTTAAGCGAGTAACACAATAACTTAGTTCAGCAAAACTCTAAAATATTTATACGTATAGTTTTGATATTAAAAAAATTCACGGAAGGAATTTTTAGCAAATCTCGATTTATTCGGAAGTAATCTATGAGGTTATTAAGAAAATATCACTTTTCTATGTATGTCCTAATTTCGAAAATACAACAAAAAATATATTTCTGAAAATCGTTAGTCTTAAAAGCATCCAAAAAGTTATGAAAATGTTGAAATTAAAAAGATCTTGCACGAAAAAAAAGTAAAATTTCGTAATAAAGCATCAGACCGGCAATCTGGAGACCTGGGTTCGAATCCCAGCGGAGCTAGAAAAGAATTTTTCACCGCTAAGAATAAAAACTATTTTGGTTTCAGATTAGTAGATCAAAAACCGTCATTCCATCGACAAAAACTATTCTTCTTATTGGTTATAAAATTTTTGAAATGTTATAATTTCCGAATACTTTTTCATCATATTTATTACAATTATTTAATTTATTCCTCTTGTTATCACGATTATTGAGAGTATCATATTTTCAAAAACTTCAAATCAGTAATATGCATGAGTCGAATTCAATCGACTGTAATCCGATTCGATACAGCTGAGAATGGAGTCGAATCTTCGACATCGACTCAAGCTGTGATCGAATCGAATAAATCCGATTCGACTCAGCGCGTGAGTCATCAGTCGAATATTCGACACCGGCTCAAATTTATTCGAAGTCGAATATCGACAATATCGAAATAGTCGAATTTTTCGAAACCGACTCCAGTTAAAATTGAGCAGAGTATTATTTATACTTTTATATCAAAGCGCTTTGCTGGATGTGATGCGATTAAATATTGAAGTTATTAAATTGGTTTTTAAAAGCTAATAGACTAACTGAACGCACCTGTATATCAAAGTTAAACTCATTTATTGATGTTGAATAAGAAATAATTATTGCAAATAACTATTTTGACCACAGAAAAATCAATTTTTATGAAGTCTCAATTTTTTTTATTTTTTTTTATAAAAACCGTATATTTTCAAATAAAGTTAATTGTTGGTAGGAGTCTAGGAACGATTCAACAACTCATGGTCGTAATATTTGAAATATTATTAATTTATTTTTCAACTTTCTCAGAATAGAGTATTCAAACCACATTTTTTGTTGACAAATCTTAAGAGTAGATAATATATTATTGAAAAATTCTATTGCTGTAAATCATAAAAACAACCCCATTCAGTAAATGAAAGTTTCATTCAATCTTAATAAACAATGGCTAAGTTTGTTCTGTGAAACGTTATCTACGATTGGCCGGTTGAGTGCAATGGCTGAAATTTTGCAGTTTAGAATTTGTTAGATAAACAAACTATTTTTAACAGAATCCAACGAAGATAATTGTATAGAATGTTTCGAACAACGAAATGAGCAATCGTTGATTGAGATCGGATAAAAATTAAGACATTTTATGAAGAAGTTTAAAAACACCAAATGTCAAAGAACTATTGTTAGAAAAATAATTTTGGCTAAAAAATAATTTTTTCTAAAAAATATATTGCTGTTTCTTTCAAAATGCACTGAAATTTGTTTCGATTATATATATATATATATATATATTGCTTTCATAAACCATTTTTCAGTTTGAGGTTATGTCAACGTGTCGATCACAAAAACCGATTTATTTATTATTTTCCTTAAGCGCCGATTCAATAAAATTTGAATCAATCTAAGCTGCAGGCTCGGTTCGAAATTTTCTTGTTCGATCAGTCGGTTTGGAAATTCGACTCATATCCAACGCGCTGAGTCAAATCGGATTTTTTCGATTCGAACACAGCTGAAGTCGATGTCAAAAAATTTGACTCATGACTCACGCCGAGATGTCGGTTCTGAGTCGAGTCAAATTAATCTGCACATCACTACTTTGAATGTGATTCCCGGTTCGAATTTGTATTCCCGGTTGATTTTCGGTTTTATTTTAATTTTCGGCTATTTTCCGGTTTTCCCACTTTGCATTCCTCGGACTCACTTCAGAGATCACGAATAGTGTCAACAATAATAGATTTAATGCTTTCACAATGATTCATTATGATGAAAGGAGGTGTTTCGGGTTTCTATCGTGTGCAAAACTACGAATCTTGCCGACGTTTCGTGAACATTGCAGTTCACTTCTTC
>JAUMHM010000078.1:33663149-33688681 GCA_032362435.1 Melikaiella ostensackeni | reverse complement strand
ATATACTAATTACGGGCCCCCCGTTTCCAAGCTCAAACGTCGTGTACCTTATCGATGCTGTTTTATGTAGCCAGCTCTGGGACTATTTCCTTCACTTATTTCCGACAAAAGGTTCAGGTTCAGTAATATTCGAAGGTTTTGGAACTGTTTAATAAGGAGCAGGTCACCCACCACTTTTCTCCTCTTCGATTCAGTTTCTTTAGATAAATTATGGATGTCTATATTCTATATTCCTTCTCCGTCCTTGTTATTCGTTCCTTGTTTATCCTTGTCGTTTATACCTTGTTCATCCATGTTGTTTGTTCTTTGTACATACATGTTGTTTCTTCCTTGTCCATCCTTGTTGTTTATTCCTTGTTGGACCTTGTTGTTCGTTTCTTGTTCAACCTTGTTCCTTATTTCTTGTTCATCCTTGTAGTGTAATTTCTTGGTAGGGTCCTTTCTAATTTTCGCGATATTCGAGTAGTTTTTCTTCTGTTTACTTGGTACGTCGTTATTACAAAGTTTTTCTTTTCTTTGTCTTCACTTATTTCCAACGGAAGATTGAGGTTCAGAAACATCCGAAGATTTTGGGACTGCTTGTTACGGTGCTGGTCATCAACCTCTTTTCTCCTCTTTGATTCAATTTCTTCAGGTCAATTGTGGATGTCTATATCCTGTATTTCTTCTCCATCCTTGTTATTTGTTCCTATTGTTTTCCTATTTATTCCATTGTTGCTATTTGTTCCTTGTTCATCCTTGTTGATTTTTCCCTGTTTATCCTTACTGCTTCTTCCTTTTCCATCCTTGTTCTTGGTTCCTTTTTCATTCTTGTTGTTTATTCCCTGTCTATCCTTGCTGTTTGTTCCTTGTTCATCCTTGTTGTTTATTCCTTGTCCATTCTTGTTGTTTGTTCCTTGTTCATCGTTGTCGTTTAATTTCTCGGGAGAATCCTTATTTATTTTTGTGATATCCGTGTAGTTCTTCTTGAGTTTATTTGATACGTTGGCATTGGAAAATTTTCCTTTCCTCTTTCTTTACTTACTTTCGGCAGGAGATCAGCAACATTCGAAGATTTTGGGGCTGCTCCTACGGATCACGTCACCAACCCTTTCTCATCTCCGATTCAATTTCTTCATATAAATTATTAATATCTGTATCCTATATTCCTTCTCCATCCTGCTAAATTGTTTCTTGTTCATCCTCGTTGTTCTTTCCTTGTTCATCCCTGTTGTTTATTCCTTGTCCATCCTTGTTTTTTGTTTCTTGTTCATTCTTGCCGTTTCTTCCTTGCCCGTCCTTGTCGTTTATTCCTTGTTCAACAATGGTGAGAAAATAGTGTCTTTAATATGATTTTCTTCAAAAAAGTAGCAAAATAATGACATCGCTTAAATAAGTCTCAAATAGTGTCAATAGTGTGGTGACTCTGTGGCCTGTGGTTAGCAGACACTCTGAGAACAAAAATTCACGGTCCTTTCCTGTTGTCTGGGAAATAAATAAAGAGTGCACTTTCATTTTAACAGTGTTTCCGTGCAAGCTTCACTTCGCCTAAAGTTTCCTAAACAAATTTTTCAATCAGTTTGTCATATTTCTTTGAGATGTCTTTATCCGGATTAGCCGATGTGTACGTTATGTGGCTATTGATGGAGTTCACTGGCACTATCGATCATAAGTAATAACGGTTTTTCTGCACAGTCACACTATCGCTTGCGGTGATGTACAGTGAAACGGTTTTCTGCCAAGTGATAAACGAGCACGAGTACATACGTGTCTGCGTGTACTGTGGCCGCTATAGCAGTCGTTTTGTCATTAGCAAGCAGAACATGTTTCAGAGTTTATCGTTCATTGCTAATCACAAGTAGATCGTCAGCCGATTCTCTCGTAGTGACAGTTTGCAACGATGGGACTTCACTTTGCTTTTGTTAACTTATTACCATCGACAGATTTATTAACATTTCATCACAACATGATTCCAAATTGATAATTACGCAACTCGAATGAAAAATGAATAGGTGAAAGAAAATTAATGTTATGTCATTGGATCATGTATCATTTAGTGTTATATGAATTAATTGTATGTCAATGAATGAATAACTACTTCTTATACGAATTTATATAACTCGTATTGATATGGGCCAATTTATCCACACAAATCATTTCAAATTAGCCTCGTTTCTATCGAATTCATGTCACTGTGTCCAAACTGACGTAATCTGGATTGAACTTAGTTTAACTTTCAGGCATTAATACAAATTTGTCCCGCAATTTGTCTGCATTAAAATGAATCAATACAGATTACTCCAATTTAAACCCCAGCTTAGTTTTCAGAGACTAGTGTACTCACATATTATCTTTATATTCATAATGATTCATAATTAATCATTGCAGAATAAGGAAACTAGAGGAAATTTTTCACCAAATTTTTTTGGAGACTTTTAGTGGAGGGGAAAAATATTAGGAACGAAGAAATAATCACGTAAAATGAAACAAATTGAACTCTGATTACCTTTTGATAATCCTGTTTTTCTCATGATTTGAGAAAAAGTCTTCCCGGTCATTCAAATTTTCAAATTCAAGTTTTCAAAACTGAACAATTTGTAATTCAAAGTATTCGAAAAAGAATAATATTCAAATTGACGTATCTAATGCGAAATACTTCTAAATTTGATACGTTGAAAATTAAATATTCCCAATTAAACAATTTCAAATTTGAAAGCCCAATATGGTACATGTTTCAATTGGAAGTCTTTCAAGTTCAATGCTTTTAATTTCAAGGCCTTGGAAATAAACCGAATTTATTGAAAATATAAAAGCTCCAAAATAGAACAATTATAAATTTCGGGCAATCAAAACTCGACAGATCCACAACGAAGCGCATTAAAAATTGCTTAACTATTAATTTGAGTTCGAATTGAATCAGTTTCATTCTGAAATCAGAAAAATTTCTAAAACTATTTTTATTTCAATTATTAATTACTGAATTTCAAACCCTTTCAATTTGACTGTTAATTTATAAATTTTTCAATTGTTTGAACATTTTCAATTGAGGAGTATATGCATACTAAGACTTTCAATTGCAAATTGTACAATTCTGAATAGCACAAATTTTTAACCGGACAGTTTTTAATGTTTTAATTTCAAAATTTCAAATTTTCATCGTGTAAATTTCAAACTATTCGGGTTTGCATGTTCTGATTTTACGTTGGTTCCGAGGCTTATATTGTTCACTTATACAATTTAAACGATTCAAATGCGAACCAAATCGTTTTGAACTTTTGAATTTAAAATCTTTCGACTTTGATTTTTTTCAGATTGCTCAATCATTAAAACTTCCAATTTGACATAAAGTTTTACAATTTTGAAAATTTTATTTGCTTACTATTCAATTTCAAACGCTATTAACGGAAATTCCTTCACTTTATAAAATTTCAATTTGAAGTTATTCAAATTTCTAATGATTTTCATTAAAAATTATTTGTCTAAAAAAAGGTTCAATTGAAAGTTGTACCAATTTTAAGAATGAAATATGAAACCAAACCGTTTTCAAAGTTTTAATGTAAAATTATTCGCTGCTTCCAATTAAAAGTTTTTCAATTTCAAATGCCTTAAATTTCAGATAATTAGCCTGAAATTTCAAAACATTTTAAATTCAAATTTTTGAATATTGAAAGCCTCAATCTTAAAATTGCTTGACGATTAAGATTTTTAATTTGAACCTATCCAACGTTTAAGGTATAGATTTGAAATTATTTCATTCGCGAAATCTTCAAAAGTTCATTTGACAATTCAAAACCTCAATCGCTATAATTTCAAAATTGCTTTTAATTTATAAAACGAACAATTCAACAAATTATTCAAAGTAGTCACTAGAAGACTTGAAATAAGTATTTAAAATTGTAGATTTGTGAGTTTTTCATGATTCAAATTTAAAAATTACCAAATTGTAAATACAAAACCTTAAAAATTGAATTTTTGATATACATTCAAAACTCAATATTATTAAACTTAAAAATGTTCCACATTGAATTTTCATTAGAAGCATCACTGCCTTCAAAAATTGTAAATATTGACATTTTCTCATTAATTTCCAGAAATAAAAATTTAAACTACCGACGGCCGTAGCCAAAGGACATAACTACTGTCGAGCGGGAGGATTGACATCGAGGATGAATGTAGACAGTCAATGCTATCGAATCTATACATCAAAAATTGTCTGTCGGTAACCAGTTGCGCTCGAGAGTTTTAGTTTTCTGCAGTTTTCCACTCCCCTGACCAAATTCTCAGGTGAAGGAGGCTTATTCTGAGACCTGGGGTAATTGAGGATTTCAGGGAGGAATGTGAGCTACAGTGTTTAATGTCTGACGATCTCCTGTGGGAGAGGAGATTTTAATTATGTAAAAACCCGTAAAATGTTAAAACAGTACTACTTCGAATTAAAAGTTATGTTCACTAATTGGAAAAAATTGAAAAAACTGGACGAATCGCTTTCGGCTTATAAATATGGCAGGAATGAATTTCAATTTTAACCGGTGAGCGTTGGAGATTGTGGGTGAGGGTGGAGAAAAAAAGAATTCTGATAGTCTGCCAACTCAATTAAAGTGCTGTCGTCAACTGCGACTGCGTTTAATTTCGAGAACGGAAAATTCATCCCCACCCTGTTTCTTAAATGCGTAATCCGAAACTTAAGCGAATCACATTGTTTTCGTTTCGTAAACAAATTACGGAATAATTAAATTTAATTAAGAACGAATCTTTTCCGCAAATCTCGACAATATCTCTCATTCAATCGAAACCACAACTAAACCACAATGGTGCACAGTACGAATGTTATCTGCAAACGAAAATTAAATTTGATTAATATGTTAAACGAAATTTGACCGATTAACAAAAGTTTTCCTGATAATATAATTATTTCACAGCTAATATGAAAGCCGTTTGAGAAGTGAGGTAAATCTCCCGCTAGATAGCGCCAAAATGAACTTTGTAGTATATGGTCAAGAAACAGCACTTTTAAAATTAACCTTTACCAAGCTTCAAAAAAAAAACAAACGCTCATTTTGCGATTAGCATACACTTAAAGTCAGCGTGTCATTAGTTTTCGAAAAAGTGTAGAAAGAAGAGTTCCGTGCAGTGATAAAGAATTTTTATTTGAAGAATTGGACGGCCGCGCAAATCAAAGCCAAGATAGACGACGCTCACGGGGAGTCTGCTTCCTCGTTGAAAACTGTTTATTTTTGGATAAACGCATTTAAACATGGTTGAACCACAACTAAAGATGAAGCGTGCTCCGCAAGCCCAATTGAGGTCACCCAATCGGATATGGTAAAAAAAAATTCATCATATAGTTATAGAAGATCGAAGTATCAGGGGAACCCGAGACAAAGCAGCAGTCAAAGCAGTGAGTACTGCTTGGTGAAAGTGCGCCAAAAAAGGCGAAGACTGTTTTGTCAGCTGAGAAGCTGGACAGGCCACAGTTTTTTTTGGGATTTCCGAAGAATTATCCTCATTGATTACTTGAAAAATGGTAAAACCATAACAGAAAATGTACTATGCATCATTATTAAACCGCTTGAAAGCCGAGCTACATAAAAGAACGGCCACGATTGGCGCACAAAAATGTGCTGTTTCATAACGAGAACGCACCGGCTCACGCCTCCGCAATCGTAATTTATGTCTGGTTAACGTTTCCATAATAAATGTCATGTTGTCATGAAGTGTATGCCTGTACTTCGAAAGCTGAAGATGTTAGAAAAACGTATATTTTTCGCTATTTGATTTATTTCATTATTCATTGGAAATGTTGCTAATATTCATCTTCTTTAAAAAAAATTAGTTGCTTAACAAAGTGTGAGGTTGCAAAACGATTGAATTTAATGTATTGAACGAGTTAATTAAATAACAATGTTGAAAGCTCGGTTGAGAGCAAACAAAGGTAGATTCCATGTCATTTCATCACAATAATTTTCGTCAATTAATTAGTTCAGGCTGTAAATTAGCAGATTCTTTTCTTTGATGGTGACAAATAACACTACCAAATTTTTTTCAATTACAAAAATTGGCGAAGACATGGGACCTTGAAGTTGTGAGAAACTTTCTTGAAAATTCAGTGTCTTTGGTTCTCTTTGACCGATTTAAATTTCGTGAAGCGGAAATCGTTTGTATTAAGGTATACTCCTAAATGAAAAAAAATCAGTACTATGCATTCAAAATTGAATTATTTTGAATTTGATTCTGTTCTAAATTGAACATTTTAAGCTCATTGCCTCTAGAATAATTTTTGTTTGAAATGATCGAATTGTACAATAAAAAATTGTAATAATAATAATATTATTGTTTTATATTTGTATACTACAAATGGGCAATACAACGTTGCCCGCGTGCTGTAACACGCGTATAATGTTGCTCGTATTAAAAGATATAAAGTAGAGTCTAAATTTAATTTTAATTTTAATAATCTTCAGGGTACTTCGAAAAAATTCTGCGAGGGTGAAACTGATTTAAAAATTATAACGAGTTTGCAGGCGTGGTACTTTAGCTCGACATTCATTTTTAAAAAGGTACCTCCTAATGGAACTTAAAAGTTATCGACGCTTATTATAAGTTTTAAAAAATGGCTTGAAACATTGTGAAACTTTTCTTCTTCTCCCTGCTCAGCTCGAGGCAATTACGTTGCATATGCAATTGTGAAACTTTTATTACAGAAACTTTCTATAAAAACCTATTCGTTTGACAGCATAATTAGCTAGATCCATAATTTGTTATAAAAATGTAAATTGAACCTTATGATGAAACTGTTAATTACAGAGTATCAAGAATTCGCTTTGACAATTTTTGAATAATCTTTCGTGCGAAGTACGGTCATAACGAGAACTTTCTCATAACAAGTAATTTAAATAATTAAAAAAGTACAAAAAAAAGAGCGAAACCGGCCATTTACTGCATAACTGGTATTTATAAATGAATAAAGCTACACTGAACTAAACTTACATTTCTGAGAGTAATAAGTAGTTGTAACAAATTAACAAACCGAGAAGTTATAAACATTGTACGAGTAAATGATTGTTATGATTTTTTCAAATGATTTTTGCCTTCATAAAAGACCTCAAATACAAAAATAAAATAAAATTAATCCAATCAAATAAATTAACGTTAATTAGGGACAGCCAGTCTTCATTTGAAGAGTTCACATAAATCTGAAGAACATCTTTCTTACGTAAAACTTTCTCGCGTGGGCGCATCTCTTCAAGTTTGCAGTAATCATTCAAGAATTGCTTCTGTGAGTATTATGATTACACGTCATTTTTTGCTCAGAATTTGAGTCGGTTTACAATGACTCATACCTATAATGCGTTTTTCCATTTGCAAAAAGTAAATATTTTCTCAATTTTCAAACTTGGTAATTTTGTTTCAAGGAATATTACCTAACTTTCAACGAAAGCAACATCTACCTATTTTAGTATCAAAGTTTATTCCTAATTCTGTACTAAAATACGGAATTAATTCAGCGGGAACCACTTTTCGGTGCAACTGGTACTTGTGAAGTTGTGGATCAAGTGAAATCGAATCCAATTTTCCACTTAAAATTTAAGTGCAATTTTCAGTCTTGAATGGCCGTTCAAATTACTTTTCTAAGGCTTGATTTCCGCGTAAACTTGTAGAGTGAAGTAGGATTACATTCATTTTGAGAAGAGAATCTGTTCGTTCACGGTTTACAATGAATTATTTTTAGTTTCAAGTGATTAATTTTGAAAAATCGCTTTTTATTTATTTTTATGTACTTCGAAATTTTAGTAATGATTGTAAGGTTTGGCTTAGCTTTGATATTTTTTTTTCAAAAAACTTATTTTTTGCAAGAGATTTCAGTGAAGTTTTTTTTCACGAAAGAATTAAATGCTGATGCGATAATTAATTAATTGAGACCTTATTATTGAAACTTCTGAATCAAATTTTGAATAAATCTTAATGGATAATATTTTTAATGAATATTAGAATTTGTTTCTTTTTGCAAGTTAATTTACATAAACTATTTCGATTGAATTAGATACGAGATTTAAATAATGTTCCGGTTATTACAAACTAGTCTCTGCATATTCCAGCTCAACTAGTTTACTACTGACAATGTGCCATTCGTTTGAGTTTCGAAAACTTATAATTACATAATATAATTAAACCACAAAGTTATATCGGCGATATGAATTCCCATTTCTAACTTATGTGTCTGCGATTATAACTAGATATTTTGTACAGGAACTATTTGTAATATTGTTGTTTATATATCAAGCTTGAAAATCCAAGATAGCGTCATGTTTGAAAACACTTAAATCAGATACTTCTAAATCATTACTTAAGATATAACTTACTATAATAAATATCTTTTCTAAATTATCACTCAACCAACTTCTTCTCCGGTCAAAGTACTTCAATACGGTATTATAAAGCTTTTAAAAATCACTTTCTTCCAAAGAAGATTCTCTTTCAGAAAATATAAAAGGATATTAGCTCAGGGAATACTTTGCCGAGTAGATTGAAAGTTCGGATAATTTTCAAACATAAGGAGAATTTTCAAGTAGAGACTCTCTTTGGCGTGTTCCAGAAAAGGCAACCATCTTAAGAATTTTTTTATGGAAAGTACCTAATTGTTAATAAAATATAGGAGGTCTACGAATCGAAAAGACTTACATTTTCATTTAAATAATATACCAACTATAATTTTCCTATTTTGTTTCATAGACTTCTAACTTTTTGATGGTGTGATCCCCTTTAGATTTCTCATTTCTTTCCTCAATTTTCAAATTTCCCTAAATCACTTTATTGACCATCATCCTAGTATAGTTTGTGGTCTTCAAATCGATAAAATAAGAGAAAGGAAGAAAACCCTCGGCCTTCTTTTCGCAATCTGAGAAAACAATCAATAACGAACTAAAAATAGTATAAATAATCAATACGTAACAGAAACAAAAATGAATTCCTTTGATCAAACATCTTGGTTATGAATCTGTGATACCTACATCATCATCCTTCCTTTCATTCCTTTAGTCAACGATCATTGCTACTAATCCATAGCCTCTCCGATATATACATATGTACCTCCATTTATTCCATTGATAACAAACTAAAAACAGTACAAATAACCAATACATAACACAAACAATATCAAATTCCTTCAGCCAAGCATCTTGTTTACCAATTTGCAATATCCCCATCATCATCCTTCCATTCCTTCAACCAATAATCACTGCTATCAACATATAACCTACAAAAATTCCTTCAATAACAAACCAATAACAATATAGATAATCATTACTCAACAAGAACAAAATCGAATTCCTTTAGCCAAGCATCTTGGCTATCAATCTGCATTAACTACATGCTTCCATTTCTTTAGCCAATCATCATTATTATTATCACTCCAATACTAATTTCTGCCTCTCCCCCACATCTAATCCGTTAATCCTTTAATCATTTCTCTCAACTATCCTTATTTTTACAAGCATCATTTCCGTCATACCATTTCACCAATAGCAGCACAACCATTTTTTTTATTAAGCTCCAACTGGATTTCGGTGTCAGAAGAACACTTCTATAATTACAGAATTCGGGTTGAGATTGAAAGCTTAGATCATTTTCAACCATAAGAAGAATTTCAAAGTGGAGGCTCATTACTGCTTTCATGAAAATGCAACTATCTTGAAAACATTTTAATGGAAAGTACCTAATTGTTAATGAAGTATCATAAATATTCAGCGAATCGAAAAGACTTAAATTTCCATTTAAATAATATAACAACTATAATTTTTCTGTTTTCTTTAAGAAAATCTTAACTTTTTATAAGTGTGATCCCCTTCAGATTTCTCACTTCTTCCTTCAATTTTCTGATTTCCCCACATCAGTTTATTGACCATCATCCCAGTATAGTTTGTGGCCTTCATATCGATAAAAGAAGATAGAGAGGAGATCCTCGACCTTCTTTTTGCACTCTGAAAAAACAATCAGTAACGAACCAAAAACAGTAGAAATAATCAATACGTAACAGAAACAAAATCAAACTCCTTTGATCAAATATCTTGCTATGAATCTGTAATACCCACATCATCAGTCTTCCTTCCTTTCCTTCAGCCAATCATCATTGCTATCAACCTATAACCTATCACCATTCCATCAATAACAAACCAAAAACAATATAAATAATCTATACCCAACAAGAACAAAATCAAATTCCTTTAGTCAAGCATCTTGGCTATCAATCTGCAATATCCACATGCTTCCATTCCTTTAGCCAATCATCATTACTATGACCACTCCGATACTAATGTCTGCCTCCCCCTCACGTTTAATCCGTTAATCCTTAAATCAATTTTCTCTAAACTATCCTTATTTTCACAAGCATCATTTCCGCCATACCATTTCACCAATAAACTATAACCTATAATCTATAACCATTCCATCAAGAACAAACCGAAAACAATATAAATAATTAATACCCAACAAGAACAAAATCGAATTCCTTTAGCCAAGCATCCTGGTTATCAATCTGCAATATCCACATGCTTCCATTCCTTCAACCAATCATCATTACTATGACCACTCCAATACTAATGTCTGCCTCTCCCTCACGTCTAATCCGATTATCCTTGAATCATTTTTCTCTCAACTATCCTTATTCTCACAAGCATCATTCCCGTCATACCATTTCACCAATAAACGTATAACCTATAATCTATAACCATCCCATCAATAACAAACCGAAAATAATATAATTAATCAATACCCAACAAGAAACAAAATCGATTCCTTGAGCCAACCATCCTGGTTATCAATCTGCAATATTCACATGCTTCCATTCATTTAGTCAATAATCATTATTATGGTCACTTCAATACCAATTTCTGCCTCTCCCTCACGTCTTATCCATTAATCCTTGAATTACTTCTCTCTTAACTATCCTTATTTTCACAAACATCATTCCCGTCATACCATTTCACCAATAACAGCACAACCATTTTTGTTATTAAGCTCCAACTGGATTTCAGTGTCAGAAGAACACTTCTATAATTACAGAATTCGGGTTGAGTTTGAAAGCTTAGATAATTTTCAACCATAAGAAGAATTTCAAAGTGGAGACTCTCCTTAGTGATTTTAAGAAAAGGGAACCATCTCGAGAATGTTTTAATGGAAAGTACCTCACTGTTAATAAAGTATCATAAATATTCAGCGAATTGGAAAGTCTTAAATTTCTATTCAAATAATATACCAACTATTATTTTCCTATCTTGTTTAATAGAATCCTAACATTTTATAAGCCTGATCCTCTTTAGATTTCTCACTCCTTTTCTCAATTTCCTGTTTTCCCCATATCAGATTATTGACCATCATCCTAGTATAGTTTGTGGCCTTTATATTGATAAAAGAAGAAAAAAAAAAATAATCCTCGGCCTTCTTTCCTCACTCTGAGAAAACAATCAGTAACGAACCCAAAACAGTATAAATAATCAATACGTAACAGAAACAAAATCAAACTCCTTTGACCAAACACCTTGCTATGAATCTGTAATACCCACATCATCAGTTTTCCTTTCATTCCTTTAGCCAATAATCATTGCTATTAGCCTATAACCTATAACCGTTCCATCAATAAAAAACCGGAAACAATATAAATAATCAATACCCAACACCAACAAAATCAAATTCCTTTAGCCAAGCATCCTGTTCATCAATCTGCAATATCCACATGTCTCCAATCCTTTAGCCAAGCACCATTACTATGATCACTCCGATACTAATTTGTGCTTCTCCCTCACGTCTAATCCGTTAATCATTGAATCATTTCTCTTTCAAGAATCCTTATTTTCACAAGCGTCGTTCCCGTCATGCCATTTCACAAATAACAAGACAACCATTTCTTTTATTAAGCTTCAACTGGATTTCTGTGTCAGTAGAACGCTTCTATCATTACAGAATCATGTTGTGATAGAGAGCTTGGATAATTTTCAACCATAAGAAGAATTTTAAAGTAGAGAATCTCTTTCACGCTTTAAAGAATAGGCAACCATCTCGAGAACGTTTTGATGAAAACTGCCTAATTGTTAATAAATGATCATAAATATTCAGCGAATTGCAAAAATTTTAATTTCCATTCAAATTATATAGCAACTATAATTTTTCTATTTTGCTTAATAATATCCTAACTTTTTATAAGTGTGATCCCCTTTAGATTTTCCATTCCTTTCCTCAATTTTCTGATTCCCCCATATCAGTTTATTGACCATCATCCTAGTATAGTTTGTGGCCTTTATATCGATAAGAGAAGAAGAAAGAAGGGAATCTTCGGCCTCTTTTTCGCACTCTGAGAAGACAATCAGTAGAAAACTAATAACAGTATAAATAATCAATACGTAACGGAAGGAACATCAAACTCCTTTACCAAACACCTTGCTATGAATCTGTAATACCCACATCATCAGCCTTCCTTCCTTTCCTTTAGCCAATCATCATTGCTATCAACCTATAACCTATAACCATTCCATCAATAACAAACCAAAAACAATATAAATAATCTATACCCAACAAGAACAAAATCAAATTCCTTTAGTCAAGCATCTTGGCTATCAATCTGCAATATCCACATGCTTCCATTCCTTTAGCCAATCATCATTACTATGACCACTCCGATACTAATTTCTGCCTCTTCCTCACGTCTAATCCGCTAATCCTTCGATCATTTCTCTTTCAATTATCGTTATTTTCACAAGCATCATTCTCGTCACATTATTTCACCAATAACAGCACAACCATTTCCGTTATTAAACTTCAACTGGATTTCTGTGTCAGTAAAATGCTTCTAACATTATAGAATCGTGTTATGATAGAGTTTGGATAATTTTCAATTATAAGGAGAATTTTAAAGTATACTGTTAAAAATTTCTGTTGGAACCTTACATTAAATGTATTGGAAATTTAATTCCGAGACGCAAGGTAACGTTTCAGTACCTGATATTGTAGTTTTCACATGCTGGTATTGCAATATTGCCATACATGTAATGTCATATTGCGGAAGAAAGTTCAAAAAGAAAATTAAACTTCGCTGACACGGTGAATCGAACACTAACCGCCAAGCTCTAAGTCGAGTGCGTTATGCACTAGACTAGCAAGATAATTTCACTTGAACAATTTTCATCTTACTCAAGTAGAGGGTCACTAACCCGCTTAACGGGCTAAAGTGAGTGTAAGGCAAAATTACAATACCGGTATTGTAGCGTGAAATCACAATACTTGTATGGTAACCGGCGCGTATTCTTCGAAATTACAATACACGTATTGCAATTTCACCTTCCAATACCGGTTTATTAATTTTGCCTTACAATCGTATTGTGAAAGACTAGTAAAATCCCAAACATTTTTGACAGTATGAAGACTCTCTTTGGTGCTTTCAAGAAAAGGCAACCATCTCAAGAATGTTTTGATGGAAAATATCCTACTTCAAATAAAATATCATAAAGATTCTACGAATCCAAAAAACTCAAATTTCCATTCAAATAATATACCAACTATAATTTTCCTAATTTGTTTCATCAATTCCTAACTTTCTGTAAGTGTGATCTTTATATTTCTCATTCCTTTTCTCAATTTTCTGATTCCTCCGTATCAGTTTATTGACCATCATCCTAGTATAGTTTGTGGCCTTTATATCGATAAAAGAAGAAGAAAGAAAGGTATTCCTCGGCCTTCTTCTCGCACTCTGAGAAAACAATCTAAGGCGACTGACCTTGTACGAGTACTGGTCGAACATCCTGCAAATGTCGAGATCGCCACTCAGCATCGAGTATCCGGCATCCATGCTCTCCCTCCTCTTCTTCTCGCCCCCTGGAATGAGCCTTTCGTGAAATAAAAACTGTTAAGGAGACACACACACGCAATAAATTCAGCACACAATAAACTTAGTACCGAACAAGCTGATTGTGATTGCACCGACTATTCCGTCGCTCATCGTACGTTCTTGCACGAACGTATCGCGTCACCGCCTTCTTATATACCAATTTCAACTTTCTTCTGCACTCCTATAAATATTCCACGATTAGACACTGTTTCATCAACCAATTATTTCTAATTATTCTACAAAAAAAGATATTCAAAATCAATAATGAAGATACCGATTGGAATGGTATCGCGACTACTTTAAATTAGTTCCGACAAAATTCGCATTAAAATTTTAATGCAACATCAACTATATTCAATAATCGATCGATCTGTCGAGTTTCGAAATCGTTCGCCCTCACCCCTTCAATTCTGTGACTGTGAGGTTAATTTACCTAAGCGACGCGTTAAAGCGCGAGCGCACCTCGTTCACGTCGAACGAGCAATTACATCGCGGTCGTACAGCTGTCGTCGGGTGGTAAACCGGTCGGTCTGTTCACTCGATCATCGTTACGAGTCACTTCACGAGCAATTTACATCAAATTGAATCCTTGTATCCCCGAAAAACTTCAGAATATTAAAAAAAAAAAAAAACGGAAATTGAAGGCCTCGCAATCTTCAAATTGGGAAAAGCCAACCGGTAGCCCCCTAGCGGCAAATAGCTTTAATCCGACCTCAGTTCTGAGTGGTGGATATGGATAAAAATGGCGGCAACACGTGGACGGGATTTCTCCCAGTCACTTTCGACTTCGTCCTCGTCGGCGAATAGGAAGGTGTCGAGCACGCGACTCTGGGGAATCCCCTGAATAAGCGCGGGGTGAGGTTAGACGGCACGACGCGATAGATTAGGGTGAGGTTGGGTCGCGAAGGTCTCTGGGTCGGTGTCGTGGTACGCGGCGCGTGCTGCCGCGATAGTCGCCGTGGATGCAGTGCACCGCGAGAGCTGGATGGTGCGCTCCACCCCGCCCGCCCGCCACCCCACCACCCGCCAGCCGACGCCACCGGCACCACCACCGACTCACCACACGAACGCTATCTACCTACCTGCAGGCTTATCTGTATCTATACGTACGCCATATCTGTCTCCGGCTCCAGACTACGAGTAGAGCTCCGAGACCTCACCAGAATTCGCCAGACTGCTCTTTCCTGCGCAGAACCACGGTTACGCGAACGGCCCGCGTCGAATCGGCAGATACAGATCCGAGTGCTGACTGACAATGCAGAAACTTTACATCTTCTTCATCAACAAAGAAAGCATAAGGCTTTCGATTTCAGGGATAAATTTACGCAGAAACTGGGTTATATATCTATTATAGGAAGTACAAAAATGTTAATATTACCCTTATATGCATATTTTGCAATGTTAGTATAATGTTAGTGTTATACAACTGCAACGTAGCGTGCATGAAGTGGGATAAATAAAATGCGTAGTTGATAGGACAATTCTGCCAATAATAAACCGAAAATAATATGAATAATGAATACATAACACAAAGAATATCAAATTCCTTTAGCCAAGCATCTTGTTCATCAATATGTAATATCCTCATCATCATCCTTCCATTCATTTAGCCCATAACAAACCGAGAACAATATGAGTCATCATCCTTATATTCCTTTAGCCTTGGTCATCAATCATCTAGTCATTAAATCATTAGGCATCTTGGTCATCAATCTGTAATATCATTCTCATCTTTCCATTCCTTTATCCAATAATAATTATTGCAATCAATCTATAACCATATCGTGAATATCACACCGAAAACAATATATATATAATCAATACCTAACACGAACAAAATCAAATTCCATTAGCCAAGCATCTTGGTTATCAATCTATAATATTCTCATCATCATCCTCACATACCTTCAGGCAGTAATAATTGCTATCAATCCATAACGATTCCGATGTAGATATGCACCTCATTCAATTCCGTCAATAACAAACCGGAGATAATATAAATAACCAATGCATAACACGAACAATATCAAATTCCTTTAACCAAACATCTAGGTTATCAATCTGTGATATCATCATCATCCTTCTATTCCTTTAGTGGATAGTCATTGCTATCAATCCATACCGACTCCATCAGCCAAGCATCTTGGTTATTAATTTATAATATTCTCATCATCATCCTTCCATTGCTACAGGCACTAATCATTGCTATCAATCCATAACCATTCCTATGTAGATATGCATCTCATTCAATTCCGTCAATAACAAACCGGAAACAATATAAATAACCAACAGATAACACGAACAGTGTCAAATTTCTTTAGCCAAGCATCTAGGTTATCAATCTGTATTATCATCATCATCCTTCTATTCCTTTAGTGAACAATCATTGCTATCAATCCATACCGACTCCGGTATAGACACAAGTAGCCTCTTCCATTCTGTTGACAACAAACCGGAAACGATATAAATAACCAATGAATAACACAAACAATATCAAATTCAGGTTAGCCCTGAAGTTACAGGTTAGCCCTGAAGAAGTGAACTACAATGTTCACGAAACTTCGGCAAGATTCGTAGTTTTGCACACGATTGAAACCAGAAACACCTCCTTTCATCATAATGAATCATCGTGAAAGCATTAAATCTATTATCTCAAATTTGATTTGGAAATTTTTAAATATATCATATTTTGTATGTATCTCGTAAGCTGTACGTGATGGGTAAATACAGATGGCCTTTTAGGTTTACCATCAGAGGTCCTGGGATATTTCTGAGATTTTTTCTGGGCGGGGATATATGTCATTCCAAGAATTTTTCTAAATTCCAGGTAAATTTACGCGTGACCATGACAGCGATTTTGATAATGATATTTGACTTAATAGTAGGTGCCCAAAAACTCCATAAAACGAAGTATTATATTTTTCAAATCAGCGCTTCAGATGATTTTTTTTTAGGATTTGATTTTCTCGTAAATTTTGCTTTCCTTTTCGAACCTGTTTAAAAAAGGCGATTCATAACTGATTTTTAAAATTTAATGGATTAATTACGACTACTGAAATTCTAGCACTGAGGTAGTCGGAATTAAGGATGCTGATGGTGAAATGGTATGGGATTCGGATAAAGTGAAAGACTGTATGAGAAATTTCTTCAAGAAATTGTATGGAGGTCAAGTTATAAAGCATAACAACCTTCACATTGAAGAGGGTACGTTAGACAATCCCGTTGTAAGTAGCGAAAGAAGAATCAATATCGACGACTATTTTATTATTTGATTATATATATTATATTTGTTTAATTATCGACTTTTATTTTATCAAATTACGAAATAAAAACTACAATTTTTGCCGCACACAGGACAAAAATTTCCGCCCAAATACTTTGTGTCCAAAACACCGTGTGGACAATTTTCCCGTGTAGATTTGATGCGCCCCCATAATTTCATAACATTGTTAGATGTTACTCGCAACGCAAAATATGTTTCACTCCTTGTACACCTTAAAATTCTTTAAGCAACTTTAAAATTAAGATAAAAGTATCCTATCAATTTATGAAATGAAAATTTCTTGTTTATTTTCATTTTGAATAGTTTTCTAAACCTTCTTCACGGAAAAAAGAATACCGAAAGTCAACAATTTTTTATAATCAAAATTGATTTCTTGTTCGGAAACTATTGATTGTTAAGAAAAATGTTAAACACATAATATTTGTGTGTTTTCAAGATAATTAAGCTTGTTATGAAAGTACATTATGCAAAATTAGCACCCTTTCTTGATATATTATAAAGACTACGGTAATGTTTTTGTAAACTAGAAATTGCGTTTTTTTTGCAGAATATACTTAAGATAGTGCGAATCAAGTGTCGAATCACTGCCAACCCTCACGAAACCATTTTTATTCACTCATTTTCTTATAACAAATTCAATGAATTTGTAAACATTTGCGTTGCTATTACACGTCCTTTTCGGATACTTGTTTCATGTTTTCTACGTATTTTTGAATGAATGCAAGTATTTGTTCGAAACTGGTATACGTCAAAAGTAAAGTTTTTTTTTTATTTTTTGTTATTGAATAAAAAAAAATCTATCGAGAATCCGTTATGGCAGTTCAATGCGGAATTGTAGTAGGTTTCATTTTGAAAAAACGTTCAATTTGGATAATAGTTATCTTCTGAAAATCAATTTTCCCACGGATGTTTCTGTCTGCTACACTGTGCAACATAACGTTTTTACAAAATACTGCTTCGGAACCGAAAAACAAGAATAATTTACACACTTAAACTATTTAACCTTGCTTTATTCCCGTTAGAAGTAAAATAAGTATATACTTATACACAGAACACTTCTGATTTCGAATCGTCAAAACTGAAAATTAAAATATTGAAATTTTTTATCATTTTTAAATTTAAATAAAAGTATAATTTATAATTAATTCGAAGGTTTATATAATTTGAAAACAATCTATTCTAATATCTTCTAAATTAAACACTGTTCTAGATAGAATGTTCAAAAATTTTTTAATTCTTAAATAGTATCCTTAAAAATTTCATAAATTAACATTCGAAGCATCAGAAACAATAAAGTAACTTAAAGATAATCACTAAAAATTTCAGAAGTGAAAAGCTTCTCGTTAAAAAACTCCAAAAATTCAACAATTTTCATTTAGATCCTTCAAATCTGAGAAAAACTTAACTTCTAAGAACGAGAAACTAAAATTTTCCAATATAAAATGTTTCCAGCATTAGAATTAAGTAATTTTGAACATCTTAGAATTTTACAATATTAAATTAGAAGCCTGCTTCATCTTGTTCAATTTAAAATTAGAAAATATATTGAAAACTGTACAATCAAAAATTTTAGTTTTCCTAAGCAAAAATTCCGTTCCCCCAACCCCCCTTAGAAAATGACTTTATTGCATCAATGGAAATTTGTCTAGCTCCTACACAGAGTGACTTTCATGGCGGCTTCAAAATTCCTTGCCTCCTAGAAACAACAGGAAATTTTTTTAAAAACTGTATGTTTTAGGGTCAAGCGAAAATTCGTAGTTTTTTTATGTTTGCCTCAAATTCACTACAGCACATCAAGGAATCAAGTTTATGACAACGATGCAAAATTTTCTTCCTGCTTCACTGTTGGGAAAGAATATACCATCAGGGTGGACCAAATTTATAACTGTAGAAATTTTATTTTTTTATTTTTAGCGATCGACCCCCCTCCCCCCTCACAAACTTGTTCGTTTCCCGTAGAAACAAAATACCAATGTTTTTTTTCGAATTGGTCAATATTACCCGTGGCCCCGGGATTTCGAAGTTAACATGGGGTTCTCAATGGGAAAAGCTTATTTTTCGAAAAAATTGATAAAAGAAGTACTTGTTATTAACTTTTTGTGAATTAAAGTCTAGTCCCTTCCTCAAAAATGTTCATATAATAATTTCCACTCAATAACATTCGATTTTGTCCCTCCCAAACACCTTGAATTGTGCCCGGAATATACCCCAAGAATGCATAATAGAAGTATTATGTAGAATGCATGGTAAAAACGGTTTTTTAAATACATTTTTTCTGCAATGATTCCTTTTTATTCGATAAGTGACAAGCCTCCGAGTATATTTGATCTTATTCTGAATTGTTCGAACAATTATTATTTGCTTAAATAATTATTTTTCTCTATGAATCGTGAATAATTATTATTTTCTGGAATTAATGGCACAATTAACAAATGTTGAGGGCATATATATTTTTAAGAATATTTGGCAGTTACAAAAACCATTTTCTATTTTTTCAAAAATAATTTTTTTTCCGTAAATCGTAAAAACTTATTATTTTCTGGAATTAAGAACACGATTAACGAATGCTCAGAGTATTATTATTTTTTTAATTACTTGGCAATTATTTGCACAATTTTCATTTGCTTCAACAACTTGTTTAGCTGTTAATCGTGAAAAGTTATTATTTTCTGGAACTAACGACACAACGAACAAATGCTAAGAGAAAATTATTCTTATTACACAAATTATTTTCACTTCACAAATTCATTAATTCACATGGGTGATTTTAACGAGAAAAAAGAACTACTTTTCTAAGAGCAACCGAATTTGTTTGCTTAAACAAATGACTATTGTTTAGGCCATCAGGGTATACGTTCTGAGAGAAGGTGCACGTGAATTATTATTAATTGTTCAAATAATTGCAAAATATCTTAAGCAAGAAAATATTACTCTTAACATTCGTTGATTGTGTGTATAATTTTTTAGTAGACTCGAGTCATCTCCTAAGCATCAGCAAATAAAAACTGTACACACTTATGGAGACGGTTGAGATCTCTAGAAACGTGAAGAAAAGTGACATGATTCTAAATATTAAAATTACGAAAAAAAAATCTTTGGCAAGAATATTTCTCAAACGCGCCGAGTCGAAGCATTTATCAATCGATTTCAAATTAATTATACTTTTCAGGATCCTCCTGCGTTATTTTCCTATGTAGTTCTGTTTTCGATTATCAAAAGAAGAAAAATTTACAAAGAAGTATTTAGTGAAACTCCACTAATTCAATTAGAGAAAAGTGAGCCACTCAAGATTCATATGAGAAAAGATTACTTATTCGATTAGTAGAAATATTTATTAATCCGATAGTGGGTAACTACTAATTGCTTAGTCAAAATTTATCAATTTATTTGGGGAAAAATTTATTGTTCAAAAAATGGTTACAGGAATTTAAAACGTGACAAACGGAAAAATTTAATGAGAGAATGTGATTGTGAAACATTTTTAGCTTTATTGAAATCACGACTATACCTGTAAGCCCTAGGCTCACAATTAGTTACATAAGCGTAACGTCATTCACAGACTTTGAACAGCTGTTCAAATTCTGCGTCGTTTTCGAGGAACATAAGATTTTTGATCGCTAGATATGAAAATATTGTTTCTCTTAACTTTGCGTGGCACGATTTTTTCTTTATAGGCTTAAAATAACCGGGGTTATCCCCAAACCACGTACAAAAGAGAAGCTGGATGTGCAAACACCTTTTGGTTGAACTTAATCGAGGCTAGCCGTGATATTTTATGTCGGAAAAAATCGACAACGAAAGTTTCACTAATTGAATTGTGATGTTTTCATTATTCTATTATTGGTATGCTCAAATATTATTATTTTATCAGGCGGACACTCCATTTTTTTCCTAATGTCGCCTCTTTCAATTTCCCCATTGTAAAAACTCTCCCTTCATTTAAACAATCTATCAATCAGTAAAATTTAACAAGAGCATTCGAAAAACCATACAATTTTTTTAGTCATATGTGCCAAGAATCTCTTAGTAGTTTTTCATAGAGGCATAGCATGAGCGTAACTTCGTGAAGTCCTAACTCAAAGTTAGGGGCTGAGTTTCCGAAACTTCATCCCGTATTTCATCTATAATAAGATTGATTTGCAAAAAAACAATCTATCTTTTTTAAGGTTTTCTCAATATTATTGAAGAAAAAAGCACCAAAAGAAATTTCAGTAAAAACTTGCTTTTAAATAACATCTTTTTGATTTCAAAACTAGAAATTTTTTGTTTTTTATGAATTAATATAATTTATTGCGAGCTTTTTGAGATTGTTAAATATGCTTACTTCTTTTATTTCTTTTGGATCCCTGTTCAAATATAGCTCTAACTCGTTTGAAAAAATTCGGAGTCAGTGCAAGATGCATAAAAATGCGAAATGATGACTGATACTGTACAGAAATTTCAAGTATTTTATTCATTGTGTTGGCGACACTGACTGTTAACAGAACAGACAATTTTGTAAATTGCATTGCATTTATTTGAGTAATCTTGCTTGAAAAAAAAAACATTTTTACATAAATATGACAAAAAACTGATATGACAAAAAAAATGCTAAGCGTTTTTATACTTTAATACACTGTATATTTATATTCTTATCTTTAATCTAATAATGCTATAAGCATGAAATCATTCCCAGGTTTTGACTTTCGTGTGTTAATATTCGACAGAATTACAAACAATTTGTTATTTAATAGCACAAATTTGAATAATTTCATCGACAGAAATGTCTTATAAATGAAGAAGGACTAAAAACATTATTTTGAACACTCACTTGTATATATGAATTATTTTCCAAATTTTCAACTTTAGATTTAATTCAGTTGGCTATTTTTTTACATTATTTATTGAAAAGTACTGAATATTTTGTGATGCATACATCAATATATTCTCTTCGTTCCCATCCTGAAACGTAAACTAATCTTTCAAATTATATGTTGAACATAATTATTGAAATTTTTGTTTAATTTAAAATAATTTGCAAATGAAATCGTCATTAATATTTCTTTATTCTTTTGAATATTCTTTTTAGAAAATATTTATCTGTACTTCCTTTATTTCTTCCAATAATCATAAAAAAATTGCATTTTTCAAAAGTAGCGCTGCTTATAATCAACCTTTTTATATCAGCCAACATGAATTTAGACCAAAATTTTGTGGAAATTCATAGGCTAGAACCTGAGCAATTTGTTACAACCATTTTTATAATTTTTGACCGTATTTATGAATTTTAGTATGTATTTGAATCTTTAATCGGCTCTCCTGAAAACTTGGTAAAACAGACCTAGAGCGGTACAGAGACTGAACACGACGTGGAGCGATACAGTGACTGAATGCGACGAGGAGGGGTACAGCGCCCAAACGCGACGTGGAGCAGTATGGAATGAAGGCATCGATTTCTTCGTTAGGGACAACTCCGCCGTACTATAATGAATCTACATTTTGTTCTTGCATGGAGACACTCAACTGCTAAACCCGTTTTTCTTTTTTTTTTTTTTATATAGTTCCAAAATTCACTCTTGCGTGGTTGGACCATTTCCATTGCATTTTAGAGCAAAATGTTCAACAGGAAAAAAGTGCACAAAATCATGAGAGAAAACTGAAAAAAAAATTTTTTATCTCAGATCGGTTCCGAGTTCTGGTGATTTGAAAATACCCAGTTTTTTTATTTGAGGGGGAAAATCACTATGTTTCAAAAATGCTCTGTACCTTTGAATCTGATAACTTTATGGAATAGTGATCTATAGATGAGTGAAAGTAGACTAAATTTGCAGTTATTTCGAAAAAAACAATGTCTCACCTGTAACAGGTCGTGAGATATGACCTCTCAAATTTGACCATTTTTGCCTGTTTTTAGGAGCAAAAGAATGCAGTTCCGTTTGAATAAACCGTTCCAGGTTCAATCTACATTGATAATGCCAGAGAATTAAATGAAGTCTATAGAAGTCTTCGTAAATCTAAGAAAAAAAGAGTCTTCTAGTCCCACCTTTTTTGCATTTCTGTAAGATTACAAACATTACATTTTTTTTGCATTTTTGACTAAAAACTGGAAAGTTGTGTTAATGGAGAATACCTCGTTTCCTGTAAGTCCCACGACAGAGTTCATACAGAACAAATGAAAGTGGAATCAAATGTGCGTAATCTGGAAAATAGTATTCTTGCCCTAAAAAGGTCACGAGTTATGACATTAAAAAAGGGGCTCTTTCTGCATAGAGGCATCTGAGCGTATCGTAAGATAAAACTACGGCCATATTTCTACATTTTTGTGCCGAGGAAGTATTTGTCATTCATTAAAAATGTGCAATACGTCTTTTTCATTATTAAACAAATAATTGTTTATAACAAACTCTCGTCATCACTCCATTTGAGTACTCTTTGGTCGTTTCCGATTAATTTTGTGATAGAAAAGTGATTCAAATTTATGGCAAATAGAGTCTACTTTCACTCATCTGTGGATCCCTTCCCCACAAAGTAATTCGATTCAAAGGTACAGAAATATTTTTGAAAAATAGTGATTTTTCCCCGAAAATCCAAGAATTGGGTATTTTCAAATTACCAGAACTCGAAACCTAGATGGCGAATATGACCTACCAGGTCATGTTCCCAACTCCACAATAATATTTAAACACCCCTACAATCCACATCTAGTTCTTCAAAAAAATCATTTTCAAAGTGTCTTCAACTAAAGCAGCCAGAAAAGTTTTGAAATGCGAATAGTCACACAGGTCACTTTCAGAAAATAGCAGATTATATTCTTAACCCCACAATAATATTAAAACACCTATAAATTCCACTTTTTTCACTTTCAACGAAAGAATATCGAAGTGTCTCGATGTAAGATGGCCATCATATCATCAAATTGAAAACAGTCACACAGGTACTATTTACAAAACTCCAGGTTATGTTCTCTACCTCACAATAATATTTGACAACCCCCAAAAAGAACCCCTAGAACTTTTAGCGAAACAAATCGAAAGTAACTGCATGTGAAACAGCCGTAAAATTTTTAAATTGAAAACATTCACACAGGTAAAATTTAGAAAACACCAGCCTATGATATCAACTCTACAATAATATTCAAGAACCCCTAACATTCCCACTTAGTCTTCTTAACGAAACAGCAGAGACGAAGGTCGTTAAATGTAACAATAGTGTTTTCTGGGGGGGGGGGGGGCTTATTATTACTGTGGGAATATTGATATCTAATGAAGTCTTGGGAAGGTGATTGCTGTCATTATCTTTAATTTGAATTCTTATGCGTTTTTAGTTGGAGCAGCTGTGAAGGGGTTAGCTGACTGTGCTGGGGGTGGTTTTATAAATTTGATCATTATTATTGCTGGGTGAAAACGTCAATCTTCCGGGAGGCTAGCTTTTAGGATTCTTGGCAACTATGAGAAAATAAAAGAAAAAAAAGTTGTCAATGATAATTGAGAGACACGTATTTTTTAAAGCTATTTGGCGAAACGGAAATTTTTAAGAAAGTGAAGGGGGTAGAAATCGTCAATCTTCCGGAACGATGCTCCTTAGGATTCTGGATGCTGCCCTAATTCGTGTAACTATTTGAACCATAAAATGTACGACCGGCACACATTTGTGGCCCTCAAGGTTTCTATTTTAGTTGAAAATCACATTTTTATTTTCACATGATGGCCATCCAATTTCGGTCTTGTTTCTGTGTAATCGCTGGAAAGTCAAGCGTACCAAAGTCTGAATTATGGTTTGCTCAAAGTGGCCTTCACATGAAGAAGTTCAGATGCGTCAAGTCAGGCAATATGTAAGGGAGTGAAGGAAATATATACATAATCCTCATTTCCTTCTTTGGTTTATCGTTGTAAACAATAGTTCAAGTATGGAAATGTATTGAGTATACAACATTTCAAACGTCTTTGAGATTTAAATCAATGATTAATCACGAGAAACTTACTGGTCTAACCATTAGCCTCACAACTTTCACTTCAAATAAATTTCTTCACAATTACCATTAAGGCCACTGCATGAGGTTGTTGATGTTGCTGTTGTTGTTGTTGTTGTCAATTCAGCCGTTTGCGAAGGTATCGTACAAGTGAGCGGTTACAACCCTACTTCGATGAGGTGGAGCGTCATCGTGCTGGGAGACAATTTCGTGCACTTCTTTCTCTGAGACTCCCGCATTTTCCAAAAATTACAGCAGCTGTTCTTTTAGAAAAACTCATACTCAGCGACGTGTAAATTTGAGAAGAACAATAAGTACACAGATTATGAATGTTGACATCCTTAACGAAAGAGGGGTTGCCAAAGTGAGTTGGAGTGAGTTCTAACTTTAAACTGTGATAGTTACAAGACACAACTACATTCTCACCAAATGAAAAAAAAACGTGCTCA
>JAUMHM010000078.1:33633225-33643264 GCA_032362435.1 Melikaiella ostensackeni | reverse complement strand
TATATATATATATATATATGTATGAATCATATACGTATGTATATGCGTACGGATTTGGAAATGTTATATTGCAATAATACAGGCCATGATATTGATATTTTGTATTTATTTCTTCGTTGCCGTTTTGGTAAGAGCTTCCTATTGGTTCACTTTCTTTTACTTGCTCGTGGCTAGACCATGTATCTTTATATCATGGTGAAGCCTCTCCCTCTCATGCTACAAGGTTCCGCCGCAGCTACGCTTATCCCCACTTAGGCACTTTAGCCTGCATCTAGTGTACGGTGTAAGTACATTCATCGGCTATGAGTAAGCACGGATCCAAACAGTGGGGAGGTGGAACGACTTCTTGCCCAACCAAGGTCACAAATACGAATGACAATTTTTGTGGAGAGGGAAGTATAACGTTGAGATCCTTCCACCAATTCCAGAATGCCCCTGACCCCAAAAAACCGTATAGAAGCGCTCTACCTCTATATATAACTCGTGATTGACGCAGAAGTTCTCAGTTATCAATTGATATGAATCTTACAATCATCACCTTCATCGCTCTTCTAAGTATAGTTCTTTTAGTTGGAGGAAATGAAATGTGTTATCGTAAACGCCTTGATCGACCATGTAGTTATGATAAAGACTGTTGCTCCCATTACTGCAGTAAGTTGAACTTTAAGTAATCTAGTTCACAACTGATGTATAAGTCTAGAGTTATTAATAAGTAACCACTTGAGAAGATTTCACAGAAATTCTTTATAGAAATTTCACATAGAAATTTCATACGGAAATTCCACAAAAATGTCTTCAGACTAATTTGATACAGAATTCCATTTTCCTCATACCGTTAAGCGGGACGAATCGAAACTCAGAGCTCAATCGCTACAACAATTTTTCAAAAGTTTTAGTAATTTGCCCCGGTTGACGATGTCGTTGTACCTGTTTCCAAATGCACGTCATAATGTTACAGGTACCTTACAAGGCAGTACGCCGGATCTAGAATTCACGAGAGAATTTACTGTTCAAAATGTTTGTTTGTGATTATTATATTATGATTATCATTTTTATTAATTATATTATTATATTATTATTATATTTATTATATTATTAAGCTCGAATTTTTCTCATAGAAAATAATGATGCTTTCAACTATAATGACTCAAACATGTCATAAGAGTCATAATTTGGAGCCCAAAATTAACAGAAGTTAACATTTTTCATTTCTATAAAAATTTCAAAAGAAAATTCTCAATTATCGAGCTTTTGTCACAGCTAGATTGATTTTTCTGACAAGAACTGATTCACAATTGTCTCTAAAGGTATTTTTAAACTTTTGGCTCATTATTATGATTATTATTATAAAAATGATGTCTTAGACTTAAGATGGTTACAGCCCAATATGTCGAAGGAACTTTTTGTGTTGAATGTTTGTACCAAACTGAATATATTGCACGAGGCTATTCCGGTTTATATCTTCAATCACGGACGCATCTTAGTTATGCAATCACGTGATCTGACGAGAGTGATATGCATAATTTGACATATTGGGTAGTCTGGCATAATTTTTACTCCACCATCCACGGGCTAGGCTGCAGCCAAGCGCATGGTAGGGGGACCTACAGCCTAAGGTGGGATCCGAACCACCAGAACCTCGTTAAAGGTACATAGAAAAATTTCCAGAGGTATCGGCTCAGGGGTCGAACCCCAGACCTCTAGTAGAAAGTCTGAGAATTAATTTAAGGGACGGGATATACATACACAACTTCACACACGTACACGGACACACATAAACAAAATACAGAAAAGTCAAAAGTTGAAAGTTCAAAAGTCAAAAATTAAAAATGTGTTTATAATAGTCATTCACCGTGTACGCGGGATGGCCATAAAAGGCGATTTCAGCCGCTATCATTGTTTACGCCCAGAAAACTCCGGACGATGCGGCACGTGTTCAGTTTTGACTCTGAGCTTGCATTAACCTTTAGGTCGTCCATGTACAGAAGGTGAGTGAATTGAGACTCAGCCACTCCCGCCTTAATTTTGAACCCATAGGACGTGTTGTTGAGCGTCCAACTTAGCCGGTTCAATGCTAAACAGGACCATAGTGCGCTAAATGAATCACCTTGGAAGATTCCTCGTTTAATGGGAAAGGACCGGGTAACACTCATCACCCCACAATCAAAACATTTAATGCTTGTGCACCATGTGTGCAAAGCGTGATCCAAAAATTGAAAGACTCGCGAACAGATCTTATATGTCTTGAGAACCTTAAACAAATAATCGTGGGGTTTTGAGGAAAACGCCTGTCAATCGTGACTTGATCCTTGCAACCACGGGAACCTCGACAGCAACCTTTTTGTTTTTCGAAGAGGACGTTGTTCTCCTCACAGTATTCATAAACGAAGTCAGAAATGATGGCCGTGAGACACTTATAGAGGGCCGAGAGGCAGGTGATTAATCGGTAATCACTAGGACTACCAGCTTTGCCTTTTTGGGAATCATATGCGTTACACCCTCCGTCATAAAAGAGGGCAAGTGATCTGGGTTCTCCAAGATGTTTTGAAGGGCAAGAGTTGACTGCAGAACCTCCAGATAATAAAAAGCAGAAGCTGTGCACCCCATCCACACTCGGCGCTCTCTAGTTCATGAATCTCTTCAGGATGCCAGCCACGTCGGAGGCTGAGATGGATAGGGTATTCATCCCAGGCAACCGTGCAACACTATCCCTTTCAGACGGAGCCACGTCGTGTCCAGCTGACTTATCCTATGAGTACCCCAGATGCTCGACCGATATCTGGCCATTTTCTCGGCCCTAGGTGGTTCACACTGATTTTGGGTCTTGTTTTTGCCATCTGCAAGTCTGTGATAGAAATGTTTTTCGCCTGCCGAAAAGGTCCTATTGTCATTCCTCCTCGCGGTCGCTCTCCTGAATCGTCGCAATCGCGCTGACACATGCCAAGTTAGTCTCTGAGACAGATTGCCCTTTCGAAATTGATACAACCTTCCCAGTTTTGCTCTTATTTTACTAACCTCGCCTTGAAGTCGAAACTTCCATGAAGGGTCTGCCATCTTTCTTGGGGCATAGTTGTTAGCAGCCCGGACTCTGAGATTTACCTGTATGCTCATCATCCTGGCACACGCGACCGCAGCGCAATATGCAAGAGTCTGCACCTGCAGCAAGCTCATATCCCAATGCAAGAACAGAGGCAGTATCTCGGTGTTCAGTATGCCAACTAACCGGAGAAGGTCTCTGTTGGCTCTAAATTTCAGCAGACCGTTTCTCATAACTAGTTCTTGATCTGCAAACTCTAGGATGGCATCAGTGAAACACACCATGAGACGTAGGCTTTCCTCATTGAGCTCTTCAATGAGTTCTACAGGAGCAGGAGTAGGGTCCAGCGGTTGCAGCCCTGATGACTGTCGCCCATGAAACAGTCGCTCCGCCTCATCCCCGAGGTCCGGCTCCCGCTCGACTATAACGTCTCATGTCACAGTCATATGAACCTCCTCTTCCACCGCATCCGCAGGCTGCCTTGTTGTAGCACCTGTTTTACGATGAACCTCGGATATAATGTGACGCCGCCTAATGGATCTTAAGTGATCAGCTAGACAAATGTTTGGCGGAAGGCTATCCCGTCAAGAGAAGTGGTGGTCGCTCCCATTTCGTGCTGAAATTGGCAGCGCATCAAGTACTCATCGTGATGAGTTTGGAAACTGATACGTTGCCGAGGCATCCCTGTGGAAGTGGTCGGTTGGGGGCGCCCAACTGAAACATCCTCCGCAGGGGCAGAGTTGTCCTGCTGCTCACCACTTCTTGCCGATGTTCTGGCTGGACAGTAGCACTTTCGGGTATCTCGGTGAGATCCGCCTGTCCAACACGTAGCTTACTACCACGAGCAACGACCATATATTTTTTTTATATTCTCCATTTTTTGGTGGGTTTCTGGTGCTCTTCTTAGTCCCTTTCATCTTCGTTCTCTGCCTGTCTGGCATGAGAAACCCTGTCAGTTGCAACGCTACCGCCAACGTAGCCATCAAAGTCATAAAAGGAAAGTTATTGTTAATTATTATTAAGCTATTATTATTATTATCATTATTATTATCATGCTATTAAGCCACATCCTTTTCGGGGTAAGCTCTCCACGATGGCTCATGAGTAACCAAATTCTCTCATTTCAGGCGTCAATCTTCGTCACACATTTCTTATAAACGATTTTCCTCCACACATCCCTATCCTGGTATACAACTTTTGCTTAAGGTTTTGCTCAAAGTCCATTAAGGTAGCATAGGAGATCAATTTAAGAAGGTTAAATCATGAGATATGTATGTGACCTGTCGCGAAGAAAGGGGCCTTAGTTGGAAAAAATCGATTTTCGGGTTTTCCCACTATTAAGTATTTATTAAGTTGCTCTTTCTAATAAATCAAACGAAAAAATTCCAAAAAAATTTTCTGCAATACAACTAAGCGACATAGCGACCTTTCACTCATAGATTCTACGTTTTTCGCAGCTATTTCAAACGCTCGCCCTGAAAAATCTTGCTTTTCCGAATAAGGTCCCTTTCTTCGCGACAGGTCACATTAAATAGTCAAGGTCTTAGCGATGAGGACAGGACTAGATTAGAAAATGATTACAGGGATAAAAACAGTAAAGCCAAGATACTGGTCAGAGAAAGCAAGGATAAAATCAAGGCGGATGAAGATAAAAAATGCATGGTGAAGTTCCAAATGATTGGAAAAATGCGACTATCGTCCCAATCTACAAGGAAAAGGGTGATGAGGGCGACTCTGCTAATTATAGAGCGATCAGTCTGCTAAGAACCGTTGGCAAAATATTAACCAAAATACTGATTGAGAAGGCCATGGGAATAACTAAAGAAAAGATCCGGGAAGTTCAATGTGGATTTATGCCTGGAAGATCATGTGCGGATCAGATATGTAGCTTGGGCAGATCATAGAAAAGAGTTTGTGAGTAAACAAAAGAGTTTTCTGTGCATTTGTTGATCTTGAAAGAGCTTTCGATAAGGTGAATAGATCTAAACTTTGCGAAGTCCTGAAAGAATATGGAGTGAATGGTTGGCTTCTAGGAGCAATAAAAACAATATACAGTGGTAGTCAAGCGAGTGTAAGACTGAATGGAAAATTGAGCAATTGGTTAGATATAAAACAGGGCGTTGGGCAAGGCTGCATAATGTCCTCCTGGATGTTCAATATATACATGGACAAATGACTAGAAATGGCCCTCGTAGAGGAAGAAGGTGTTGATCTCGGGACAGTGAAAGTACGTCGACTGGCGCTTGCAGATGTTAAAATTGTTACCGCGGAATCAGCCGACGATTTACAGAAAATGATAAGCAGACTGCATACCAGCATGAAGAGTATAGATCTTAAGATTAACACAAATGAAACAAAAATTATCGTTTTTAAAAAAAGGGGTGAGAAAACAGTATGCAATATTACCTTGAACGAAGAGAGGATAGAACAAGCTGATGATTTCGTTCATTTCGGAAGCTTATTTACTGCTGACGAAGAGATTGATGCAGAGATATCCAGACGCATAAACGAGGGCAGAAAGGTTATCGGCGCAGCACAAGGTATTCCTAGAAGTGAAAATGTAATAAGTAGAGCTAAAATTGCAATATATAACTCTATGCTTGCACCCAGAGTGATATATGGTAGCGAGACCTGGACGTTTCAAGAAAATGATAGGAGCAAAGTGAAAGCGCTTGAAATGCAGTTCCTGCGGAATATGTGCGGTAAAACGCTAATGGACAAAGTCAGTAATGAGTGGGTTCTCAAAGGATGTGGTGTAGAAGAAGTATTGTTTCAAAAGAGTGAAAGAAATTTGCTAAGATGGTTTGGTCATGTTGAGAGAATGAGTGAAGAACGTTTTACGAATCAAGTACATTTAGATAAAGTGAGAGGTAGCGCACCCAGAAGTAGACCAAAGAAAGAATGGTTGGAATATGTGAATGAGACCCTGAAGAGAAGGAATATTCGAAGTCGTAGAAATACAAGAACGTGCATGGAACGATGCATGGATGTAACGGAAGCAAAAGAGGTATGTAATGATAGGGATGTATGGAGAGCAATTGTTTATAAGAGAAAGAGTGATGTCTGAAACGAAAGATTTTGGATACTATTGGCCCCACGTGAAGAGATTTTTTTAGTGGATTGTTGTAATTATTCCTGTTATTATAAAGGCTCTGCGAAGATCTTCACCTGGGTTGATTGCTAGAGAGATTGATCAAGCGGCAAGTGTCGGAGCGACGTTGTGAGATTGATCTGAAACCTATTCCTTCTCCTCCTAAACACCCCGTACCCAAATTTACCATACAAATTCCTCAATCCCTAGTAGTAAAACGAGACCAGAACCGAACAAGTTACGCTTACCCTGAAAGAGATTTGGCTTAGTGGTACAATAATAAAAAAAATTGTAGTAATATTCTAAAGAAAGAGCTGCAGCTGATTCTTTTGAGTGTTGCGTTTGATTTAAATCTTCACATGAAGCAGTAGGGCCAATTCATTCAACTTTACTGAAAAATTAAGAACTGAGCTATCAATCTCGGCATGCTCAATAATTTCATGAGCTCTTCTACAGTTGGTGACTTTGGAGAATCCTTCAATATGTACTCGTTTTCTCTCAGTGTTCTTACTTATTTTTTACTTTTTACATGGACGACCTGATTTTCGCCTCAAATTTTTAGTGTTGCTCATTTTGAAACGTTATTTTTGTTGAGTGATAATTATTTTTATCATCATATATAGAATATAGGTAACTGAGAAAAGTACAAGTAATCTAAAACATTGTATTATTTTAAGGTGATTCTCTATGAAGAGTAACATATTAAAGCTTGAAAAACCTTACCTTAGATCATTCCTTTGTGGAAAAGCATATTCAATTAAATCTCCTTATAATTAAAATAAAAATATATCGTTTTCTGTTCAATAACGTTTCATAAACCAAAACCTTTTTATTTGCTGTCAAAACAACTGATATTTTTGATAAAATCTTTTACTATGATAGTAATTATAAAAGTAACTATTTCTTAATGGTTCTCATTTTCATTTTTTTTAACGACGAAATGCAATTTCAAGTCATGTCCGTATCGTTTTCACAGTTTTTATCCGCCATATTGAATGCGTTATTTTGAATTTTGACAGTTTCACCTTAGATTCGAAGTCAGTGACCTAAGAAACTTTGCAATAGCAAATTTTAGCCACATCGGTGTTGTTCTGACAAGTTTCATCCGCCAGCCTTATTGGCGCAATTTTGAATTTTGGCCTCATATTATAAATCAGTGGCCTGAGAAACTATGATACCAAATTTTGACCTTATTGGTGTTGTTCTAACAGGTCTGAGCAGCCATATCGGATCCGCTATTTCAATTTTGATAGTTTGAACTCAGATTTCAAATAAACAACCCAAAAAATCTTAAAAAATACCATGAATGATCAAATATGAATCGATGGAAATAGTTCCGTCCTCAGAAAAATCAAGTAGGATATTCAATCGCCTTTTCTTTGAACCACAAAGTCCTAGCTCAAGTTAGAGTCCATATTTGGAATGAGCAGGAAAAAATCTATGAAAAAAAATGTTCATCACATAAAGTGTCTCATATGAGCCCTCGTGGTAATCGATAATCTAAAGTTTGGTAAAAAAATGTCAACTTTTACTTAGATTTTCAAGGTCAAAAATAATTTTATGCACCTTGTCCGTAATTTTCCTATATTCTGTATGTATTTATCTGCAATTTAAAAAAACTCATTCCCTCCAGGTTATTCCTATCAGTAGTTCGACGATTTTGAAACAAAAATGACGTTTGTTCTCACTTTGTGCCGTAGGGGAGACATCTCTCAAGGGACACTATGGTATGCCGCAAGTGTGTCATGCCGCAATGTAGAGACTAGAATTTGTTTAGATTGTATAATAAATTATAGGGCTGTTTGAGCAACAAAAAAGAGACATATTTGATCTCATTCGCGATGAAATTTCTGAGTTGAGAATATTTGCAAAGTTATGTCATGTAGAATGTAGTTGTAAAGGGTCGTCAGATTGCTTTTACGAGCAGGTAATGAAAGAATGCGTGAGTGATGAACGTTCACACGCATGCTGTTGCAGAATAATTCTGGGCCGGTGTCTTTGCCTCGATTCAACTTCGAGTTTAGCAGCGAAATTCCAAAACTATAACGATAGTGGTTTACGAGCGTCGTTTCGTTCTTCCGGATTCCGGAAGGGTGTGTAAAACCCGAGTTCCCTGAGTGTCCCATCCTCCTACCTACCAACCACTTTCTACTTTACTCGGTGATAAAAGAGCAAGGGAAAAGAGTGGGTATTCAAAGGTTGACGTTTAGAATCAAAGATCCTTTCAAAAAAAAGATGAGCGAAATATCTAAACGACTCTTTCCACCAGAATTCACAAAGAATTCTTTATGTCTGTCTTCTTCCATTTCATATTTAGAAATATAAAATTATGTATTCGCCTTTGAAGATCTCAACGGAATAATTATTTTGCAGTTGTGTCGGTCGATTTATTTATCAGAACGGCAAAATTCCGTCCAGCCTCGAAAAAAATGTATATTTTCATGAGAAACTTTGAACGAAATAGAACTTCAAAGAATTTGTATATAGGAAAAACAGTTTTCGAAGAGAAAAAGTAATAACTATTTTCTCTTGCCAGCATGCGAAGAAATGAAGTTCGAAAGAGTAGGCTGATTTCTCGCGATTGAATATGGTCATATATCTGGAGACTTTCATTTTTGAATAAAAAAATTCATTATGAAATTTTGGCATGCATAATATTTGAAATTTGATTATATTAGCTAAAGGCACATATTAATGATACCCTTTAATTTTACAGACAAAAACTACTGTTTTCCACTAGATAAGAATGATCAAAAAATATTTAATTATGTGAAAGAGAACGATCTTTCGGATCTCATTCTTATTGCGCGTTTTTAATGCGTGTGCTGCGAAAAATATATTTGCTAAAAATTAGTAAATACGTGTCTGCTCGGAAAGCAGAAGGCTAAATAAGAACCACGAGCAGGTACTTATTAGCTTTTTCAACAATATTTAAATTCGACTTGAAGGACTATTATAGCTATAACAGTCATTTTTTAATTTTGTACGCAGACGATTTATTTTTTGAAAAAACAATTTCTTTGTGAAGCAAATAAGCACAATTGTTGAGGTTGGTTCCTTCCCTTCAATATTACTTAAATTTAAACTATCAATAGTTTTCAATCGTGTGCAAGCTTACCTCAATGAATAAATCATGTAAATATAACCATAACGGTCGAAATGTCAAAATTGAGAGACAACATTTTGAACCCTATAACTTTGGATTGAACGAAATACAGATTTCCTTGAATAAACATGATTCTGGTTCAATTAAATTGAAACGCATACTGTTTTTTCTAACTTTTTCTTGTATTGCCATAGTTTTTAAGTATAGAAAGCATAAGGAAATGTGGATCGAGATAATCTGACTTTATTTAAAATCGAACGTTCAAGCTTCAGTTGCTTTTGATCTAGAGTAATTATATATTTGAAACTATATTTAGAGTATACTTCACATTATAATAGATATTCCGAAACAAAAATTTAATTTTAATTTACAAAACTTACTTAAATATCTTTGAGGGACATAGAAGTGAAAGGTTGTAGGCATATGCCCGTATGTATTGAACATCTTTTAAAAGACAGAGTTTTCTTATTCTGTCTAGAGAGGGATTCACCAACATACGAAATTGCGCAATTTATATTTTATTTAATGAAAATATAAATAAAAGTTTAATTTGAAGTGTTACGAAATTTTCCGTGAGATGAACCCCGTTAAGTATATCACTGGGGCTAGAGTTACTGAAACTTCCGTAACTTTAGGCCTAAACGAGCTTGAAAGGAGTTAAGTCTCACGGAAAATTCTGTCACGGTAGACAGTTCGTTAAATTTAAGCTGTGTCAGTTTTGAAGTCTTTAATATTCAGAGCTCAAAACTGACACTGCTTGAATTTAACGAACTGTCGATGGTTAAGGAATTTTCCGTTAGACTAA
>JAUMHM010000078.1:33608035-33624003 GCA_032362435.1 Melikaiella ostensackeni | reverse complement strand
GCATATAAGCGCATTTGCGGCGCAATTCAGTGAGCTAAAGAAATTCTAAAATTATTATTTGGGGGGGGGCTGGTGTAACTGACCTTCAATTTGGTCTGATCACTATTTGATATTCACAGTCAGTATGTTAAGTGTCAATTGATAATGAATGCGGTTATGATTCCGGCAGTCCTGGAAAGTAATTTTGAATCGAAATACGCAAGCGCAACAGCTAGAAGAAAACATCTTGCTTGAAGTGCGCAAGCGCAGCAGCTAGAAAAAGTAACCTTCCTCAAAGAGCACGAGCGCGGTTTTTTAATGCAAAATATTCCTAGATTAATCTAAAAAGAGATTTAAAAATTGCAAAGTCTGAAACAATGATTTTTTAAAATTTGACTTCTTTTCACATTTACAAGGCTACACTTTTGCTCGCGCAGTGGGCAGATTTCTTCAATAATTTTTATAAATTATTGAAAAACTGCTAGAAGATAGACAATTCTTAAGAATTCAATTTCCGAAAGACTTACAAAATTGGTCGCAAACATTGCAAAGATTTAAGATTGAATGTATCCGATGGGTTGACAACTCGACCGATCGGATATGCAGACGATTCTGTTTGAAAGAAGAAAATGATGTAGACGAAATGCAAAAGAATATGAGAATTGAGTACACAGTAAGACAAGAATCTGAATTTCAGTTAAAAAAAGTCACTCGACTTTCAGATGTAACTAAAACTATCATTTGCTGCTTGAAAGTCAGCCCATGATTGTAATATAACTTCCAGTTACTTGCTTGGTTAAAAGTCAACCGCGTTACGTACGTACAATGAAAATTTTGGGTTAACTTAATACACAAAGATTGTTGACATCCCGCCAACCCTCAACTTAGTTCTTTTGGAGTTGAGAACATAAGCTACTAATAAAATACAATCGAAATGATAAAAATCAGGTATCGAAATTTATTTCCCGTAGAAACCTAAACTTTTCTTTACCTTCTTGATAATATATTCATTGTAACTTGCCCCAGAATTATTACTTGAAAAGCTTTTCACAGACGACGCACATGTCCCAAATACCAGACGTGACTAATGAATAACCGGATTGATGCTCCAAAAATTCTTATATATCAAATTATTCAATGGAGATGATCCCCTTCAATGTAGTGCCCTTCCTGATCACTATACCCCTCCATATGAATCATCCACTGTTTAAAGCAACGTTGCACGTCCTTTTCTGAAAGGTCTTCCGTGAGCCGCGCCGATTTTTCTTTCACAGCATATACTAACTCGAATCTGGTTCCTTTCAGCTCAAACTCGATCTTCGGGAATAGAAAAAAATCTCATGGGGGTAGGTCTGGTGAGTATGGTGGGTGCTCCAATAAGGGTCTTGCAATCGGGTCAATACGTTCTTGATTTTCGCCAAAAACCTCTGGACACACAGCGCCTAGTCTGCTGGCGCGTTGTCCTGATGAAAAATTCACGAGACGTTCTTCCACATTTCATGACTTTTTTTTCTTACGCGTTAACGGAAATTTGTCAAAGTCTCCTTGTAATACACTTGGTTAACAGTCTGACCTATAGGTACCCATATAATGTGAACAATTAGGCTAGGTCAGGTAAGTAAGCTGGATGCTCGAATACGGGAATCTTGTTCTTTGACAAAAACCTCTGGACAGACAGCGCCTTGTCTGCTGGCGCGTTGTCCTGATGAAGAATCCACGAGCACTTCTTCCACATTTCAGGACTTTTTTTCTTACGCGTTTACAAAGAGTTGTCAAAGTCTGCTTGTATTTCACCTGGTTAACAGCCTGACATTTAGGTACCCATGTAATGTGAACAATTAGGTTAAATCAGGTGAGTAAGCTAGGTACTCCAAAACGGAAATCTTGTTCTTCGCCAAAAACCTCTGGACACATAGCGCCTTGTCTGCTGGCACGTTGTCCTGATTAAAAATTCACGAGCCGTTCTTTCACATTTTAGGACTTTTTTTCTGACGCGTTCACGAAGTGTTGTCAAAGTCTCTTTGTAGTGCACCTGGTTAACAGTCTGACATTCAGGTACCCATGTAATGTGAACAATTAGGCTACGTCAGGTGAGTAAGCTGGGTGCTCGAATACGGGAATCTTGTTCTTTGACAAAAACCTCTGGACAGACAGCGCCTTATCCGCTGGCGCGTTGTCCTAGTGAAGAATCCACGAGCCGTTATTCCAAATTTCAGGACTTTTTTTCTGACGGGTTCACGAAGTGTTGTCAAAGTCTCTTTGTAGTACACCTGGTTAACAGTCTGACATTCAGGTACCCATGTAATGTGAACAATTAGGCTACGTCAGGTGAGTAAGATAGATACTCCAATACGGAAATCTTGTTCTTCGCCAAAAACCTCTGTACAGACGGCGCTTTGTCTGCTGGCGCGTTGTTCTGATGAAGAATCCACGAGCCGTTCTTTCACATTTCAGGTCTTTGTTTCTTAAGCGCTCATAAAGTTATTAAAGCCTCCTTATAGTCCATCTGGTCAACAGTCTGACCTTAAGGTACCTAACTAATATGAACAACTCCTCGGATATCAATAAAAAACTATCATCATTACTTTGAACTCGCTTTGAATTTTGACTGGCTCATCCGTGCTTTCTTTTGTCTCGGTGAACTGAAACTCTTCCAATGTGTGGATTGACTCTTAGTTTTAGGGTCGTATTGGAAAAACCATGATTCATCACAAGTGATTACATCTCTTAAAACTTTGGATTATTTTCGATGTTCTCCAGAATGTCAGCAAAGACGTTGCTTTGAGTTTCCCTTTGCTCAGGAGTGAACAATTTCGGCACCATTTAAGCACAAACTTTTTTCATTTATAAATTTTCATTTAGAGTTTGTATAACAGTTTCTTTATCGATAATCACTAAGTCAGCAACTGCTCGAATGATCAGGCATCGATTTGTTCCAATAATTTTGCTCACTTTTTCGATGTTACCGTTGATTTTCGATGTGCAAGGACGGCCGGGACGCGAATCGTCTTCAATTACTTCCCTCCCCTCCTTAAAATTTGTTAACCAATCGAAAACTTGAAAACGCGATAGAGCCTCATCACCATGAACTTCCTTTAACAAATTGTACGTTTCTGTAGCGGATTTTCCAATCTTCACAAGCAACTTCACGTTGAAGCGCTGTTCTACTTTCACACTGAACATAATTCCGGTGGAGCTCAGGTAGACGGTCAACTTCGAACAAAGGTCACTGTTGTACTGGGGGTCGTACAACCTTGAAATTTGGAAAGAAGGGGAAGGAAGAACACGGATCAATATCAGACTCTGCTTGTTGTTGACGAGACCCCAAGCAAGCGGCAAAAAAATCAGTCCGGTTATTTAATAGTCATACCTCGTACTATATATCAGGCATCAATCAATGCTGGCTTTTTCTACTTTCTGAATGCCCTCAATTTTAACAAAATACGATCCTTTCAGTTCATTCAAGCGAAACCATTTCACAAACGACCAAATTAAACACATCCGCAAATGAATTTTAGATCGCAACGACTGAAAATCATTCGAAAGTTAACATACCTATCAGTTCTTCATTGTACTATCACATATTTTGGACAGAGACGCGATATTTAAGGCCAATTTATGGTTGAACTCAATTGACTTGATTAATTTAAGCTAAAAATGAAATTTAGTTATTCTTAAAAGTTATATTCTTGAATAACTGTGTACCTTTTTTCTGATATTTGAAATTTTTTAAATTATAAACATTTGAAACTTCTAATAACAAATGTAATAACGTCAGCTTGCTTATACTTTTTCGTCATTATCGAAATAAACAGCCACGGACTGAGGTTCAATTTCACAGTAAATCTTGTAATAATATTTCAATATCTGATTTTCGTTACTTATAAAAGTTTCCTTTACTTTACAAAAACCTATGATGCAATTGCGTTTTTGGAATGACACAAAAGCGATAACCATTTATCAATTTTTGAAAAGTATATTGTAAAAATCGGGAATATTTCAACTTTTTCGAATTATATGACTCACTTCTGGAATATTTCATATTTGCTTATTGTAGATATGTTTGAGAAATTTCCGGCAGATTAAATTTGGAATTAAAATGTCAAAGAATTCGAAAAATATATTAAAAATCATTGCACTGTATTTTGAAATGATCCTAATATAGTCTACTTAATTGTTAATATCCAGAACTTTTTGAATTTGTGTCCATTTGAAGAATGTCATTAGGATAATTTGTTTATCTTGTTGACATCTGCTAACAATTTAAATTATAATCTATGGATCTCTTTCAAAAATAAATTCATAATTTTGAAAATAATTAAACTTTTTAAATTCTGTTCTAATCGAAAAGTTTCATTGAGATAATTTTGAAATATATTTGACGTCTAGTGAGAATGTCGATTGTGATTTCATAATCTAAATTTATGAAACTTGAAGAAAAAATTTGTTTCACATTTTGAAAATGCTCTGAATCTTTTAATTCTGGTTGAATTAGTTTGGTTAACGAAACTGACCTTCATTTTGAGACCCTAAAAAAGTTTATCAAAGGCAGAATTGATTTGGCAAATCCTCCAAACGTTAGCTTGGCTATAACATTCAGGTAATCACACAGACATACAAACACCAAAAAATTTGATCATTTTCGGACTCTATAAGTGCTGAATCCTTAAAAACCGGAGATTCAAAATTTGGACGATTCCATTACACTCTTATGAATGAGAATGTAAAAATACAGAAGATTTTAGCAATTGAAATGACCATACCCTGAACTCAAATGAAGATTAAAAAATTTTCAATTTTCAGAGTTTTGCAAAAATCGCTGATATTTTTTGTCTCGTAATCTATATATAATATGCCCGATTTTTTGAAATCTTGCAAAGCTTGTAATATTTTCAGTTTTGAGAGGATAAAGACTCATTTTTGCGCCAATTTCCACTATGACTTTCGTAATCAGCGCGTCAAAATACATAAGTATACGGAGTTTTAAAAAATCTGAGGTAAGGGCTATTCGGAACTTCATCCTTAATTTGTCTTATTTTTTTGCATAACTTTTGAAAACTTCTGTTACCTCGCGGAAAATTATTACAAAAAAAATAAATTTGGCATTCTTCCACCAACAATAAATTTTAGATTGATTATACTGAACTCTCAAATATTGTGAGAATTTGACGAATAAATGTAGCAAATTTGTTGATTGTCTTCTTAATGTATCAGAAATTTAATTTATTTCTTTTCTAAGTGCAGCATATTTCAATTCAACATTTATCTGGATAGATTTTCCTTACCTATGCGAAGCAAGTAATTGTTCACTAAAGCCTGGTAGGGCCCCCAACTTTTTTTTCTAGACTAAAACTTCTGGTCGGAGCCGCATTAGATACAGATAGATTCGGTATACCTGTACGAAGCATTGAATTCCTGACTAGAGCCTGACAGGGCCGCCATCAGTTTTTTTATTAACTAGAAATTCTCATGGAAGCCCTATGAGAGCCCAACTTTAAGTAGGAGAAGATGGGGAAATTTCTGCACGGCTTCATGAGTTTTCAGCCCCTCGAACACATCAAAATTCCGAATCTTTAAAAAAAAACACGAATATTTTAGAGTTGAATCATTTTTCAAATGTGAATCTTTCAGTCATTTTGAAAGATTGTATTATAAATTACCTCTATTCAGATACTCTTTCAGGTTTAGAATACAAAAATATTTTTTGTCTCGTAATCTATATATAATATGCCCGATTTTTTAAAATCTTGCGAGACTTGTAATATTTTCAGTTTTGAGAGGATAACGACTCATTTTTTGAAAATTTCGAAACACTAAAATAATTTTTAAAAGCTTTGCAAACTATCTAAAAAATCTTATGAAACTGTAGAATCTTCCTTGCACTCAAACTTCACATAAACAAAATTGAGATTAATTCAAGGTATGACCATTTTAGTGACAAAAATCTTCAATTTTTGAAATGTAAATTTTGAGTGTGATAACGTCTCCACAAACTCAAAAAAATTAAAGATAGTTTGCAAAACTTTTTAAAGTTGTTTTATCATTTGAACTTCATAAGAATGAGATTCTGTCCTACAAAAACGGAAAAAACTAGAATCTTGCAACATGCAATCGTATAAGCGATTCTTTCAAATCTCCAAGATTTTTTTTTTTTGAATTTTTAATGGTTCTCGAGATGAACGTGAAAAACCATGATTTTATAGGGGTTTTATGGTTTTTACCATGAAAATCACATTTGCGCTAATTTCCACTATGACTTTCGTAATCAGCGCGAAAAACTACATAAGTATTCGGAGTTTTAAAGAAATCGGAGGTAAGGGCTATTCGGAACTTTATCCTTAATTTGTCTTATTTTTTTGCATAACTTTTGAAAACTTCTGTTACCTCGCAAGAAATTATTACAAAAAAAATTAATTTGGCATTCTTCCACCAACAATAAATTTTAGCTTAATTATACTGAACTCTCAAATATTGTAAGAATTTGACGAAGAAATGTAGCAAATTTGTTGACAGTCTTCTTAATGTATCAGAAATTCAATTTATTTCTTTTCTAAGTGCAGCATATTTCAATTCAACATTCATCTGGGTAGATTTTCCTTACCTGTGCAAAGCAAGTAATTGTTCACTAAAGCCTGGTAAGGCCCCCAACGTTTTTTTCTAGACTAAAACTTCTGGTCGAAGCAGCATTGAATACAGATAGATTCGGTATACCTGTACGAAGCATGGTATTCCTGACTAGAGCCTGACAGGGCCGCCATGAGTTTTTTTTATTAACTAGAAATTCTGATGGAGGCCCTATGAGAGCCCAACTTCAAGTAGGAAAAGATGGGGAAATTTCTGCACGGCTTCATGAGTTTTCAGCCCCTCGAACACATCAAAATTCCGAATCTTTAAAAAAAAACACGAATATTTTAGAGTTGAATCATTTTTCAAATATGAATCTTTCAGTCATTTTGAAAGATTGTATTATAAATTACCTCCATTCAGATACTCTTTCAGGTTTAAAATACAAAAATGAGCGGAAATCTAAATTCGAGAAATTTGAAAAGAGGATCAGGAAATAGTGAACACAGAAGAAGATTACGAGGAACAATGGATTTTACAAAGCCTTGGAGAACCGACACGTTCAATAAAAATATGCAGATATTTTTATGCGAAGAGGGAAGAAGAAAGGAAGTATGGGAAATATGTAATTTAGCCGAGCATATTTTACACTAAAAATTCTGGCTTTTGATGTGAATGTTCTTAAACCTACTTTTCCTCAATCACAGCCTTTGATCTCCCACATACACCATCTCACATATAAAATAACATTTCTGGTTATAAGTATATCTTGCTCGCATGAAAAGAATACTAAATGTTCAAATTAAAAATTTTGATCTAAAGTTTTATTATTCGGTGGTCTAAATATTTTTCTTAGTCAGTGGAAGATGTATAAAGTCAGAGTGAAATTTAGATAGCCAGCTCGTCATAGTACCGTATAGTGCTGCGGAATAATCGTCACATAAATATAAAGTTTCCTCTAATAACAAAAGTAACTGCGAAGTGAAGTAAAATAAAGGAAGAAGCAAGAGTGAGGAGATACTGCGGGGTGAATCGTGAACGAGGATATGAATTATGCATTTTGCTGTCAGTGGTTCTCAAAACTCGTTTATTCCGACATCAAACTGCAATTTAATCCCTTCAGAAATTGGTTAACTTCTATAATATTCTAATTTCTTACAGAAGAAATACATCAAATGAAACTCCGATTCAAATATATGGGTGATTCTACTGAAGGGACCCTTTTGAGTTTAACTTTTGTGACAAAATTTTTTTTTAGATTTTTAAAACTTTTTTCCCTGAAACTATTCAAAAAATATTGATTGTGGGTAGTTTTGCACCCCATAAGTTCACGGTGGGCCAGGAGATCTGGTTCTGTGGAAAAAGTCGGCAAAATCATTAAAATGAACAAAAATAAATTCTAATTACACCTATATATGGTTTTTTGGGTCACTGATTCCGAATCTCAAGTCAAAATTTCAAGGAACAAAATGAAGAATCAAATATGACGGACAAGTATTTCAAAAAATTATTGGATTTACTCGAATCGAGAACTTTCGATTGCTTGAACAATTTATTTCAAAATGAAAGTTACGGAAAAACTAATAGTACCACTCGATTCTACGGAAAAACTTACATATATCCCATATAGTTAGACAATTTGTTTTTCAATCCTGTTGTTTAGGTAGTATAAATGAACAATTACATCGTACAACACCCGCTTACACATTCAGGTGAGAGAACTCCTAAGATGGCCCCCCCCCCTGCATATTTTTGTATGAACATATTATATATGTTTATATTTATATTTATATACAATATTCCTCTGATAGTAAATCTGAAGGTGCTATCTGTTTCTACATATCACGTACAGTTTACAAGATACATATAGTGCATAACATATTTTTGATATTTCAAAGCAAATTCTAGATATTTGAAATTGTGAAAATCCGTAGATTCTGATTTTTCAACTTTCGAACTTCTAATTGGGAAATTGAAAAAAGAATTTAAGTTTCAAAGCTCTTACATCTGGCCACTGCACTGCAACTTTTCTACAAAAGAATCCTTTCTACCTGGATGCCGAGTGGGGCCCCCTCTTTGAAGGCAGCCTCTGTAATTCCTTGCTATTCATGAAAATTTCGATTATGTTTAGAACAACAAGTTTATGAGCCTTTAGAAAATTTATGAGAGCTACTTGAGTCTCTAAAAAGTACTACCCGCGTACTTGTAGAGAAAATCTCAGAAACGTGACTGGACCTGAGAATATTTAGAGAATTTCCAGTGAATCTGTATCGGCAGGAGTGTATTCATGCTCAGTACCCTTCTAGTAAGTTACCGAACGTTTTTTTCAACAATGCAAGTAAACTAAGGAAAGCAGAAAGTAAAAATCATTGTAACACTGGTATTACGAATTCTACCTATTTCAGAAGACCTAATTCAATAGTTTGTGGTGATTTAAAACTGTAATTAGTTATTATTTTATATAGATAATTTTCTAAACTTTATGTCTGTTACGTGCTTTTTATTTATTTTTGTGTTGTTCGAAAAAACAATTCAAAAAACGTAGAAGATGTGTAATTGCTAAGACGGACATTCCTTTTTGCAATAGCATATTTCTGTTTATTTTATCTTCAATTTTGCACCATCAACTTCAATTTGACGACTTTTATCAAACATTTCATTAATTTGTTGCAGAGTTTTAACTGTTTAAGCAATATCGTACATGTTCCCTATTTTTAATTGTTTATATGCAATAATTTGTTTGAAAAAATTCTGTTTCTGTTACTGTTCGACTGATCCATAAAGTAGAAGGTTTAATGATGTTGCATAAATTTTGTCAGATTTTTCCTATCACTTTGAAGAATAAAAAAAAACCTTTGGGTCTCACAGACTTCTGTTTACAGCGACAAGATGCAAAAAAAACGTTTACAGCGCAAGGGTTAAAAATTAGGCCAGTTTTCAGAATTGTAAATCTCTGAATTTAAAGAGATTTCAATTTCGAACATTTACAATTAAAAATTATGCAATTTTTAAATTTTACAATTAAAAATTCTGTAAATTTGATAATTTACATTTGAAATTTTTTCCGTGTGGATGATTTGAAGTTGGAAACTCTTGACTCTTGACAAGATTTAAGAATTTTTATTCATACATCTTAAAAGTTGAATAAATTTCAATTTGAAATCTTAAAAATTTAATTATTCCAGAAAAGCATTCAAAACTGCATCATTTTCTATCATACACATTGAATATTGAAGAGTCTTCAATTTAAAATATTCAAAATTTAAGAATTTTCCATTGCAAATCTTCGAAATTGATCTATTCCAAAAAAAGTATTCAGAATTGCATCGTTTTCTTTTATACACATTATGCATTGAAGGGTCTTCAATGGCAAATATTTAAAATTAAATAGTTTTCCATTGTAAATCTTCAAAGTTGAACTACATATATTCTAAAAAGACGTTTAAAATTACATCATTTTAAACTATAAACATTTGAAATAATGACTTTTAAATTTCAAATCTTCAAAATTGAACTATTCCAAAAAAAAACGTTGAAAATTACATACCTTTAGTATATAAATCTTCAAAATTCAATAATTGGCGATTCTATATTTTCAGAATATAAGAATTTTCAATTGTAACTCTTCGAAATTGTGTAACTTTGAATTGTAAATCTTTAAAATTTAAGACTTCAATTTTCAACATTTTCAATTAAAAATTTTGCCAGATTTAAGTTTTACAATTAAAAATTCTGTATTTTTGTTGATTTACATTTGGAATTTCTTCAAACTGGAAGATTTGAAGCTGAAAACTCTTGACTCTTGATAAAATTTGAGAACTGTTTTTTATGCATCTTTAAAATTGAATGCATTTTAATATTAAATTTTCAAGATGGAACTATTCCAAAAGTCATTCAAAATTGCATCGTTTTCTATTATACACTTTCAAAATTGCTCACTCTAGCACCAATAAATAATTCAGATAAAAAAAGACACATATTTCAAAATAGTTTTGCAAAAAAGTTCTTCCTATCAAAAGTGACCTTAATATAGAGAATCGCCAATATAATATAGATATTAATATTAGGGTCAAAAGACGTCTATTTTCTTAGATTTAGGAAAGAGTATGAGCGTCGTCCCAAACCTTAAATATTTTTGTTTAATTCTGAAAGAATTCGACTTTTTTTCACTAGGTGAAAGAAAATTTAGTAAAGTGATGAGAATCCTGTGTTCACACCCTCATATCCTCATTTATTATTAAAAAAGTAATATTTTTTCTTCCCTGGAATAAAATACAACTCATTTATATTAGTGAATAGTATTTTTACTAAATATCTACTTGGCTAAAATGTCTTCAATTTTGTGGATTTATAAGATGACCATTCATGTCAGAGGAAGAATAAGATGTTTCATTTCGCCGATGATTTATCATACCACTTCGTATAATTTCACTTTATCATCCCTCACCGTTTATCATTCTTCCTAGACAAAAATAGTCAGACTTCCTTTTATACATATCAACTTTCTTATGAAAGTCTATTAATCAATCCCATGAAAGCTTATTCTCAACTTTTTAATGTTTATCATTTTTCAATTTCTTTAGAAATTCAAATTCTTTCAATATTTCGATATGTATTGTAATTTGAATTTGTATTAAACTTTCAAGTTTTCCATTCGGAATTTCAATTTAAACCAGAAGAGATTTACTTTCTACCAAAAGAGATAAATTTTCAATCCAAAAGGACAAATTTTCAACTAAAAATGAACTATCGGCGAAAGAGGATGCCTTTAACAAAATAGTTGAATTTTTAACAAAAGAATTAAACTTTCAATAAAACAGCTAAATTTTTACCTATACGAATATGAATTCTCAACCAAAGTTACTTTTCGAATAAATAATCCAATTTCTAACCATAGTAGTTGGACTTTTAATCAAAAATATGAATTTTCAACATGAAAATTAATTTTCAACCAAATAGTTTAATTTTCTACGAAATTGTTGAATTCAACCAAAAGAGACGATTTTTCAACAAAACAGTTTAATTCTCAACAAGAAATAATAATTTTCAACAAACAAGATTAATTGCCTACAAAAGAAGATGAATTTCCTTCAAAAGAGTTGAATTTTGAACCCAAAAAAATTATTTTCAAACAAGAAACTTTACTTTCAAATAATTAGTTTAATTTTCGAATAAACAGTTCAGTTTTCAAATAAAAACTTTCATTTTTAACCACAGTAGTTTGATTTTCAATAAAAAATATGATTTTTCACCACAAAACTTAATTTTTAGCCAAATAGTTTAATTTTCTAGGAAATTGTTGCATTCAACCAAAAAATAGGATTTTTCAACAAAACAGTTTATTGCCCAACAAGAAATAATAATTTTCAACAAACAAGATTAATTTTCTACCCAAAAAGATGAATTTCCTTCCCAATAGTTGAATTTTCAACTTATAAAGTATAAGTTTTCAAAAAAAAATGGAATAGATAAAATTTTTTTTAACTAAAAAGAAACGAATTTTCATCAAAATAGTTGAATTCTCAACCAAAGGGGTGAATCTTAGACAAAATTAATTTTCAACAAAGTCGTTCAATTTCAAACCAAGAAAGATGCATTTTTAACTGAATAGTTGATTTTTCAACAACAACAAAAAATGAATTTTCTAGCAAGAAGATTAATGTTTTATCAGAAATAGGAATTTCCAACAAAATTGTTGAATTTTGAAGTTAAAAAAAAGGATTATCCACAAAAGAGTTGAATTTTCTACCCAAAAGTATGATTTCTAACGAAAAAGTTAATTTTCTACTGAATAGTTAAAGTTTCAAATAAACAGTTGAATTTTTACCAAATGGTTGAGTTTTCTGCCATAATATTTGGATTTTCACCGAAAAACATAAATTTCCAACAAAATAGTTAATTCACAACCAAAAAGTTGAAATTAAAACTAAAATGATGAATCTTCAACCAAAAAAAAAAGATTTTTTTACAAAGTAGTTTAGCTTTAATTATTTTTATTTTTGTACCAAAAAAGATGAATTATCAAAAAAATAAATGAATTATAACCCAAATAGTTTAATTTTCAATTAAAAAAGATAAATTTCAAACCAGATAGTTGAATTTTTAATTGAAAATATAAATTTTCAACATCATAGTTAAATTTTCGACCAAAGAAATATGTCTTCAACTAAAAAATGAGTTTTTAACAAAATAGTTAAATTTTCAACCAAAGAGATGAAGTTTCAACTAAAATGATGAATCTTCGACAAAAAAATGAATTTAAAATAAAACAGTCCAAAATTCAACCAAATTGTTAAATTTTCAATCGAAAAGATTATTTTTGAAGCAACAAGATTAATTTTCTTCAAAAAAATACGAATTATCAACAAGAGACTTGAATTTACAACTAAAAAGGTGAATTTTCTACCGGATTGTTGAAGTTTCAAATGCAAAAGATAAATTTTCAACAAAAAAGCAGGTAAAAAAAGAATTCTTGAAAATTTTTTCACAAAATTCGCAAACTTTGTTAAAATTTACTATTAAAAAACATGTTAAACGTTATCTGAGCACGTAACGTTACTCTCACTGCCTCCCCCCCTTTATCAATCGTAGTTTTTGGCGACACCCCCTCCCCCCTCAAATTGATAACGTAGTTGACGGATGGCCCCTGAATTTGAATATAAAATTATATATAAATCTGTAATGAGTCATCTATTGTATATAACAATTTAGAAAACAACTAAGTTTGTTGAAATTATAATTAATAGCATGTATCAAATAGGGCCTTTGTCTTGTAAGCAAAGAATTGAAACTTTCACTTAACTCTGATCTCGCTTATTCGATCACATCAACATCAATAAAGTATATTAAATTCTTTTCTTATCAGCATTCATTACCTTAATTTCCTGCTTTGAAATTAAGGACAATATACCTGAGCACGTTTCCGCGGTTCATTTTCATATATTAGAGACCGTGTCTTTGATGCAAGTCCATTCTCAGATCCTATCAGGGTACTTAATTAAAATTTACTGTCTTTGCCTTTGTTATTGAAAGTCTGGTATCAGTGAAATGATCTGCTAAAGGAGATTGCTTCAAACTTATTATAGTTGAATTAAAATTGTTCTATTTCATTCTCTAGCTTCATTTTATGACTAGAAAATTATTATAGCTGAAGGAAAATGATATTCCTAGAAATGCTTTTATTATTTATTCTCAACAAGAAACAATATCTCTGAAATATTATTTTTGTAGAATAAAAATGCGAAGTTCGTTTCATAAGTGAGGTATATTTCCCGCTAGATGGCGCCATAATGAACTTTGTAGTATATGGACGAAAAACTCTCCAAACTAATCTCTTCCAAGCTTCAGCCAAAACTGACGCTTAGTTTGCGTTTGGCATACCTTTGAAGTAAGAGTGTCAGTAGTCTTTGAAAAAATGGAGAAAAAAGAGCTCCGTGCAGTCACAAAACATTTTCATTTTAAAAATTGGACGCCCGCGCCGTCACATCGAATATGGTGGAAAAAATTCATCATATGTTTATGGAAAATTGCAAAGTTAAGGTGCATGAGATTTTTAAGGTTGTCGGAATCTCCACTGAACGATTACATATCTTGCACGAAAGCTGAAGCTTAAGAAGGTCTGTACACATTGGGTGTCGCGATTGCTGACTCCCGATCAGAAGCGCAACCGAAAAGGCGTTTCAGCACAGTGTTTGGCGAGGTTTAATCGGAATCCGCAAGATGTCTTGCGTCGATTCGTGACTGTGGACAGAACCTGGATCCACCACTATACACCCGAGACAAAGCAGTAGTCAAAGCAGTAGGTACTGCTAGGTGAAAGAGCGCCAAAGAAGGCAGAGACTGTTTTTTCAGCTGGAAAAGTGATGGCCACAGTATTTTGGGATTCCCAAGGAAATGTCCTCATAGATTACTTGGAGAAGGGTGGAACTATAACAGGAACGTATAATGCATCATTACTGGACCACTTAAAAGCTGAGCCACAAAAAACGTCCACTATTGGTGCAAAAAAAGTGTTCTTCCATCACGACAACGCACCGGCTCACATCTCCGCGATCGCAATGGCAAAAATACACGAACTGGGCTTCAAATTGATTCCTCATTCATACTTTGCTCCAGGCTTGGCTCCGTGCGACTTCTTTCTGTTCTCAAACTTGAATACCTGGCTCGGTGAATAGAGATTCTCGTCAAATGAAGAAGTAATCGATTCCGTAAATGCGTCTGTTGCAGACCTCGAGAAATCTTACTTTTCTGAAGAGAGGAAGAATTGGAATCTCACTGAACTGAATATGTAGCCCTTAAAAGAGACTATGTTAAGAAATAAAGACAAACTTTCTAAACAAAATAACTTTTACTTGCTTTTTTATCAAACTCATCAAACAAACCTCGTAGTTGTTTCTTTTGTCAAGAAATTTAAGTTTATATTTATCAAAATATCAACAATTATCAGGACTCAAATCTTCAGAATAAACTAGTTATAGCATACACAAACTTTCAAGTCCCTTGGATTTTGGAAAGTTGAAAAATTAATGTTTTTGACGCACCTTACCTCCCGCCCACAAGTGATTTACCATATTTTCCAAACCCCCCTCCCCTTTTAGGGTCACGTGATTTATAGATGCCTCTACTGTCTTAAGAAAATTATTGAACAGGCAAACCAAAATGTGCTGTTCGTGAATAATTACTCATTATGCAGAATAAAATAAAAATCTATTTTAATTAACTTTCCCTCCAATTTGATCAAATTCCTCTGATCCAAGATCAGAGATATTTACGATAAATAGGGAAGGTGTTCCAAGTTTGTTAACTCTCTAATACTAAACATTGTTTCATAATAACATCTACTTGTCGCGGTTAGCATTACATCGTTGTTACGTACGGTTCAGTTTTACCTCATTATCGTTATTTACAGTCTGCACATCGATACGATATTTCTGATCGTTCATAGACATAGATCGTTGCGTCACATCCAAGAGCTGTGCTCGGATTCAGTGAGCTGAGAGCCATTCGCCACAAATCAAGTCGAGTCAAAGGCACTCACTCGTCCAGGAAGTAGATCTAAAGATCGATATACCTACTCGTAGTATTTCGATACCACCACATCTTTTTGGATCAACGCGTGGGTGGAGAAATCTAACGAAAACAGTTCCCTGTGTCAGATATACGTGGCTTTTTAAGTTTCCTGCTTTTCGTCGTCAATCATCTAATTTCTGAAAACTGACATTTCCTGCCATCGCAAAGTGGACTGAGAGACACCGAAAACTGGCAGAGTTTAAGATTTCATTGGATTTGTATGAAACTTGGTATAGTAGTGTTAAATGGCATCTTTGCTGGTTTTTTGAAAGACATCGCTTTTGATTGACCCAAAGTATATAAAATTGTAAAGAAGATGTTTTTTGAGTTGGCATTAGGGTCTAGAATTTTTTCAT
>JAUMHM010000078.1:33571333-33601750 GCA_032362435.1 Melikaiella ostensackeni | reverse complement strand
AAGTTAAAACTTTGCCAGGCAAGTTTTCTTCAAGCTTGGTTCGCAAGCTTGCCGTAAGGAGGACATTTTCTTCCTTGTGGCAAACTTGACTGAAATTCGCGGTGTAAGCTTCCGAACTTCGCACCGCGAACTTCCGTCAAGTTTGACGCAAACTGTTGTGCTATTTGGGGATCTCAAAATCAATTTTTTTTCTGAAAAATTGGCCAAAAACGAGCTCCACATTTTCTTTTGCTGTTAATAATTTTTTTCATTGTTTGGTATTTCAAATTCAGATTAACAGACTAACATACCAAACAATAAAACAAATTATTAGCAACGAACAAAAATGTGGAGCCAGTTTTTGTCAAATTTTTCAGTAAAAAAAAATTGATTTTGACATCCCCACTAAAATATAGCAATCAAAATTACAAATCGTGTTTGATAATTTAAAGGGACCTTTAATCTAAAATACCAAACAATAAAAAAAAATTTTAGCACCAAACAAAAATGTGGAGCCAGTTTTTGGCAAAATTTTTCAGGAAAAAAAAAATGATTTTGAGAACTCCACTGAAATATAGCAATTAAAATTGCAAATCGTGTTCGATCATTTAAAGGGACCTTCAATCTAAAATATCAAAGAATAAAAAAAGTTTATTAGCAGCAAACAAAAAAGTGGAGCATGTTTTGTCAAATTTTTCAAAAAAAAAATGATTTTGAAATCCCCAGATAGCACAACAGTTTTCGTCAAACTTTCCGGAAGTTTGCGGTGCAAAATTCGGAAGCTCGCACCGCAAACTTCAGGCAAGTTTGCCACAAGGAAGAAAATGTCCTCCTTACGGCAAGCTTGCGAACCAAGCACGAAGAAAACTTGTCTGGCAAAGTTTTAACTTAATCTAATGCGCAGTAGTTCTCTATGGCACCTAGGGCTGCACAGTAGTTTTTATTCTGTTCTGCCAGTATGCCGCGCTATCTGTACACAAAAGTGTATCATACTTTGTATTTTAAAAAAATAAATCTTTCCCCGCAAACTTCCTGCAAGTTTTACTCAAACTTACGATACAAGCTTACGGTAAGGCGGGCATTTTTCGATTTGCGGTAGACTTGCCTTCAGTTTGCGTCGCAACCTTCCGAACATTACACCGCAAACTTTCGGCAAGTTTGCCGCAAACTGTTGTGCTATCTGGGTCCCCACTAAAATATAGCAATTAAAATTGAAAATTGTGTTTGATAATTTTAAGAGACCTTCATTCTAAAATACCAAACAATAAAAAAATTTATTAACAGCAAACCAAAATGTGGAGCCAGTTTTTGTCAAATTTTTCAAAAAAAAATTGATTTTGAGATCCCCACTAAAATATAGCAATCAAAATTGCAAATCGTGTTTGATAATTTAAAGGGACCTTTAATCTAAAATACCAAACAATAAAAAAAATTTAATAACAACAAACAAAAATTTAGAGCCAGTTTTTGGCAAAATTTTCAGAAAAAAACTGATTTTGGGACCCCCACTGAAAAATATAACATTTAAAATTGAAAATTTTATTTGATAATCTGAAGGGTCCTCTACCCAAAAATACCAAACATTAAGAATAATTAATTAACAACAAACAAAAATTAAGATCAAGTTTCTGTGAAACTTTTCAGACAAATTTAAATTAAAATTTGCATTTAAAATTGAAAATTGCGTTTGATGTTGTTGATGTTATGATAGTGTTGGTGCGTTTGATATTTGATTTTGTTAGGAACTACTGAAAATAATTGTTCACTGTAAATTATGGTAAATTATGATTTTTCTGTGTTTATTTATTCCGGAAAACCTAACCTCAGAACTCTCAATGAAATATCAACACTAATTGTAAATTTTATTCACAAGTGAAGGTTACAATTCTTAATGCGTCTTTTTTTGTGCGCGAAATTCGAAAAAATCCCTGTTGAGTACCTTTTTTAGTGCTGCTATGGAAGTTGGGTTGCATTTTTTTGAAATATTTCAACATGCAACAACCCTATGACTGAGATGAGAAGGACCTTACTGTATGTGAAAGTTGGAATATTTGTATTTTAGGTGAAATACTACAGCTCCAAAGTTTTGGACGTTATTACACTTCTACTCATTTTTATTTAACTGTAATTTATTTTTTTGCTCAACGTAATGAAATTATTAATAAGCTTCACTGTTTGAATTAAAATGACGAAATGCTTTATCCGAATAAAGATACATTTTTGATAATGTTGTGCACTTACTCTCTCATTGATATCATAAATTATTTGATTTATAATATTCTTTTTAAGCAAAAGAATGGGTCAGATTAAATAAAATAAAAAATTTCTTAATCTCTCCTTGCTAATTCCAGTAAAATCCGTAAATTATATATTTTAAATACTCAAACTACAGATTTCAATCAAGCTGTGAGTGTTATAACGTCTTGAACTTGAAAGCTAGAATATTTCACCTGTATCGCCTTTTAAAATTTTTCAATGTTGGTACGTCTATTCATTTCTTAATCTCAGACTCACGTAATTATACAGTAATTCTGTAATATTCTTATTAAAAGCCAGAAACATACAAAGGTAAATTGAACATAATTTTCCCACATTATGAAAATGGCCAGTTTTGGAAAAATTTCGAAATAAATTTGAATCAAAAAGGATGAGAAGAAGATACTTATTCAATTGAATAACAAATTACTGGTTTTTTTACTGCTTATATCTTTTGTAATGTTGTAAAATGATATTAAATTTTGTCTATGTATGTTTTTGGCTTACAATGAGAATATTGCAGAATAATACTGTTGAAAAAAGTATATTTTGTTTTTGTAAAACGAATGAATGATGTACAAATCAAAAATTGGTAATCATACTATAGGTTATATAATGAAGTAAACAGTAAGGTACATCTCATCCCAGTAATAGGGCTGTTGCATGTTAAATTATTTTTGGAAAATGCAAACCTTCTTCCACAGCAGCACTCAAAAAGATATTAAACAGGGGTCTGACATGTTTACAAATTTCCCATCCGAATTAGAAGCTGTTTATTGTTAAATAAATATAAAGAATAACTATTAAAAATGGATGAAGCTATCATTCGATACAGTAACGTTAACTAACACACCGCATCAAAAATTGTAACCCCCACTTGTGAATAAAATTCACAATTGAATTTCATTGACAGTTCTGAGGCTAGATTTTCCGCAATAAAAACACACAGAAAAACCATAATCTACCATAATTTACAGTGAACAATAATTTTGACTATTTCCTCTATAATTAAATATCAAACACATCAACACTCTCATAACATCAACAATATCAAACACAATTTTCAATTTTATTTGCTATATTTTAGTGGGGATTTACAAATCGATTTTTTTCTGAAAAATTTGACAGAAACTTGATCCAAATTTTAGTTTGTTGTTAATAAATTTTTCCAATTATATGGTATTTTAGGTCAAGGGCCCCTTCAAACAATGAAATATAATTTTCAATTTTAGTTGCCATATTTTAGTGGGGAATTTGAGCAAGAAAATTATGGAAAATTTGATATAAACTTTATCCCAATTTTTGTTTGTCGTTAATATTTTTTTTATTGTTTGGAACCTCAGGTCAAAGGTCCCCTTCAATAATGAAACATAATTTTTATTTTCAATTGTCGTATTTTAGTGGAGATGAAATTGCGAAATTTTTAAATATTTCAATGAATCTCGGTGAGAATTGTTTAAGAAACCTAGATTTTTCAAGCGTAATTTTTAATTTAAACATCTGCAGTTAGCCCATAAAAATAGTAGTATCTAGGATCTGCTACGTGGAGGTTACAGTGCTATTTTACACTACTTATTTCGGGGTGCTTGATTAATTTAAGTCCCCCAGTCTCTCACAATTGAGGGTGCTTTTTGGAATTAGTCCCCTGGCCTCAATAATAATCGGCGTCCTCGTCACTCTTCTTCGGCGTTCATTTGTTGTTTTTGTAGCTCGGCTTTCAAACGGTCCAATAATGATGCATAGTAGGTTCCCGTCATAATTTCACCCTTCTCCAAGTAATCAATGGGGATAAATTTTTGGGAATCCCAAAATTCTGTGGCCATCACCTTCCCAGCTGACAAAATAGCCTTAGCCTTCTTTGGCGCACTTTCACCAGGCAGTACCCACTGCTTTGACTGCTGCTTTGTCTCGGGTGTATGGAGACGGAGCTAGGCTTCGTCCACAGTCACGAATTGACGCAAAAAGTCCTGCGGATTCCGATCAAACTTCGCCAAACACTGCGCTGAAACGTCTTTTCGGTTGCGCTTTTGATCGGTAGTCAGCAATCACGACAGCCACCTTGCACACACCTTCTTAACCTCCAATTTTTTGAGTAAGATGTTACAGACTCATTCGGTGGAGATGCCCATAGCACTATAAATCTTACGCTTCTTGATTCGGCGATCTTTCATAACCATATGATGAATTTTTTCCACCATATACGATGTGGTGACATCAATTGGGCGTCCGGAGCGCGCTTCATCTTTAGTTGTGGTTTGGCCACATTCAAATTCGTTTATCCAAAAATAAACGGTTTTCCATGAAGGAGCAGATGTGCCATATTATTTATCAAGCTTTCCTGTAGCTTCTTTAGCCGTTTTGTCTCTCAAATAATAATGTTTAATGAGAACACGAAATTCGTGTTTTTCCATTGTTCACAAAATCACTGAGTGGATGACGCGACAATGACAATAAACACAAAGCACTTGACAGATTGTAATGAAACTTTGGATTTAGTGTTTTTGAGGATAGCACTTCACAAAAATGATGAGGATTTTATACTAGTGGCGCCATCCGGTCGTCAGGCCCGGGTTTTTCCAAACGACCTGATAGAATAGATCAGTTAAAGTAACCAAACGGCTATGCTTTCTGGTAAGATCGCGTCTGTACCGTCTGTAATGTTTATTATTTGCTTCGGACGCTTCTCCGCAAAGCCTTCCCACAGGCAACAATCTGTTTATCATTATGTTCGCACCGTGTATAAGAATCTTGTGGGCCATCGATGACATGGGAAACCAAGAGTAGTACTTTACGCCAAACAGGGTAGAAATTACTGGTACCTACATGGACATAGCGATAAGGATTGATTTGACGTTTTCATAAAGTTCTTTATAAAGTCACAGACATTCAGCTAGTAGGTCCATTTTCTGAATCCAACATTTCGAAATTGTGAGTTTTGACGTCGAAATCGAAATCAGTAACCTCAAAAACCGCTTGTGCCAAATTTTAGTCAAATCTGAAAAAAATTGGAAATTCTGGCCGCCCTTTTGGCTTGCATGTCAAACTCTGACCGCGGGTGCAATTCGTGTGTACTGGCAAAGATAGGCAAATGCCTACTCTCCATCCAAAAAATATAGATCCCAGTGCCGTCTTCTCCAATAAGCTATTACAGGCTGCAGCCTGGGAGCGCCGCACCACAGGGGGCGCTGGCCTTAAACTTCGGAATCAAAAATCTATGTTTTTTTGCGATGAAAAAGAATCTTAAAAAATGTCTTGAAAATTAAAGATCAATAAACAATAACAAATTCAGTTTGCAATTCAATTTTCATTATTAGAAACTTTTTAATTTCCAAAGTGAGCACGCCTCGCCGAATCAAAACCTCAGGTATATTTCAGGCGAAAATGTCAGGCCAGTTCGGGTCGATTTCGGTCAAATTTGAGGTATCATTCAAATGATTTCTCCTCTAGAAAAAGTGTCAGAGATTTGAGTCCCTCTTTATGGCTTAATTTATGGCAGTCGAATCTTGAGGATACTGTGGTACAACAGGCTATTAGAACATTCAAAGTTTGTCAAACGACTCAGGGCTTTTTACATGGCAAATTACGTCTACACAGAGGAATTGTTTTGTTTTTTTTAAAGAAGAAGCATTTTGTTGCTCCTGAAAGCGGCACACAGTGTGCCAGAAAGCACTTTGTTGGACAAAAATCGCTCGACAGTTCAATTTTTAGCGGATTTAGATGTATTTTGTCAAACTGGTCGTAAGGCTCCCAGTTACAACGTATGTATCTGCCAATTTTTTACTTTTTTCATAGCAAAATTTTTCTCTCAATAACAAATGAATTTTTTTATACGATTAAGGTACGATTATGATTAGTTCAAAATGTTTGCTTTTTTCTTATCATTTAAAAGGAATAATACGCCTACAGCGCTGGTCACCCGACCGAAACGGCCCTAAGCGGAGCAGTAAGCCTAATCGAAGGACAACTGAAGCAGAAAGACTTCGCGATTGAAACCACTATGGACATCGAAGGAGCCTTCAACTACACCTCTAGAGAGGTGATTAGGGCGGCCATGATTGCATATGGTGTGCCAACTGCAGTCGTAGAATGGACCTGCCACAAGTTGGGCAATAGGAATCTGACAACGACTAAGGGTGATACCACCTTATGTGGAAGTGTTGACTCATGATGCCCGCAGGGAGGCGTTTTCTCGCCCCTACTGTAGTGGTTGGTAGTTGATGAACTGCTTCATCTACTCATGAGACAAGGCTACAACGCTATAGGCTACGCGGACGACATACTGGCTATCGTGCGCGGTCTGCATCTGGATGCGCTCTTCGGAGTAATGCAGCAAGCACTCAAGACAGTGGATACCTGGTGCAAAAAGACCGGATTATCGGTCAATCAGAGTGAGGCGGATGTGGTTGTATTCACCAGACGGTTTACGTGGGGGATCACGAGTACCCTGAAACTGGGTGGACAACAACTGAAAATCACTGAACGAGCTGAATATCTAGGATTCATCCTGGATAAGAAGCTTTTATGGAACGAGCACCTGGAAAACAAGTACAAAAAGCTCACAGCGACGCTTCGGCTTTGTAGGAGAGCCATAGAAAAAAAACTGGGGCCTGAAACCGGAGACACTGATGTTGATCTATACTACGATCCTGCGACCCTGGCTATCCTACGCTGCGGTGGTCTGGTAGTGCAGGGTCGAACTTTGCACTGTGAAATCTCGACTGAAATGAATCAGGGAACTGATTCTAACAGGCGTCATTGGTGCCTCGAAGTCGACACCCACGGTGGATTCGGGGGCACTAACAAGGTTGGAACCCCTCCATCTCACCATCAAGACCACGACTGCGAAGGCAGCCTGGAGAATGAACATGGTAAGCGGCGAAAGGATCTCGACAGAACTGCAGATTCCAACCGATATTGCGAGTAGGCCGACTTTGAACATGATCAGGGACAAAACGCCTACTCGTTACCTCTTCGACAAGAAGTATCGAGTCAGCCTATCGTCGAGAGAGAAATGGTCTAACGACGAGGCGTTTTTGCCTAGTGATAAGGACAACTGGTTCACAGATGGCTCCAAGTAGAAAGAGAAAGCAGGAGCCGGTGTATATCGTAGGATGAGCGAAATGGGCTTCACAATCCCGCTATTCACATCCTTTGTCACTGCCCCAGAATTGCGGGGAAGCGTCTGGCACTCATAGGCAGTGAGTACATCAGTGAGTCAGACATATCGGCCTTGAGCGAGGTTGCGGTTCTATCCATATGGAGAGGGCTTTGGGGTCACGCATAGGCCTACAAGGGGACGCAACGGGATTATCCAAGGGTCAGGGGCTCTTTTGGTCTCAACTCTAGCAATAATAATAATAATAATATTATCATTTAAACAATTTTTGTGAGTAAATACACATTTGAACAATGTCTGAATGAGTAGGCTCAATTTATTCTGCAGAATAAACTGAAAATATATTTTCAATCACACCTTGTTGTTATACTTTGCATTCGAATCAAATTTTTTATTTCTTCAGGCAAGTCTTATAAACAAATGCCCATGTTTAACATTCTTCGAGAAATAAACTCACTTTTTCTATGGACTCAAATAAAAATGTCTTGCCCGTGACTTCTTGCTGTAATATTTTCTGAATAAACAATAACTGTTAATTATTCATTATCATTTTGTTTAAGTAATCAACTGAAAATGTCTCACCAATGACTTCTTCTTCTCATCATATATTTCCAATTGACACCAAATGTTAATTATCTTAACAATTTTTATTAAAAAATACATATTTTTACCTTTTTTCATAAACAGGCTCAATTTTTTTACGGAATCGTCTAAAGAATGTCTTGCCAGTGATTTCTTGTTATCATATTTTTCTAGCTAGCAACAACTGGTAATTATTTGAACAATTTATAAAAACACACGCACATTCCGAACTTTTTCCATAATTTGTCTCAAAATTGTTTAAGTAATAACAAAAAAGCAACTAGTTTTAACTAATCGTAATCGTACATTAATTTCTCCCATATTTTATAATTAATTCAAATAATGCAAAATATTTAAAATATTTAAAATATTCCAAATAATGTTTCAGTCCTATTGTTACTACATACTCTAAAGGCACATACAACTTCCTATACAAAGAGCTTTTTCCGGAAAATGTTGTTGTGTTTTTTTTTTAATTGAAGATGAAGCTTTTTTTGCGTCTGAAAGCGGCAACGAGGGGCAAGCCGTTCCAGCGTCAATTTAGCGCTGCATGGACCCCAGAAAGGCTTGTCTCTCGTTGCCTCCTTCAGGCGCAAAAAATGCTTTATCTTCATTTCTAAAAAGACCACAACAACATTTTCCGGAAAAAGCTCTTTGTGTTGGAAATTGTATGCGCCTTTAGAGAATGTGGTAAAAATATTACATCCAACAATTTCTCCGTGTAGACATAATTTTCCTTGTAAAATCCTCCACGGCATTTGAAGCGCCTTAAGGTATCACTATCATAAAACCTTCACAAAACCAATCTCTTTTAGCACTTAAAAAAATAATTATTATTCATTGACATGCATGCATTTATTAGTGACAACCTATATATCTATATTTATATACACTGATCCTCTGATGGTAAATCTGAAAATGCAATCGGTTTTTACGTATCACGTAAAGTTTACTAGATACATACAAAATATATCATGCATTTGAATTTTTCAAAGCAAATTTTAGATATCTGTAATTGCACGAATCCCTAGATTCTGATATTTTAAGTTTTGAATCTCTGATTTGATGATTAAGAAAAAATTATATTTGAAGCTCTTACGTCTGGCTCACTGCGTATACCTCACTACAAGAGTCCTTCCTACCTGATTCGTTGACCAGATGCCCAGTTGGACCTACGCTTTCAAGACAGTTTTTGTAATTCCTTGCTATTCAGGAAAATTATGTTTATATTTACAAAAACCAAGTTTATGAGCCTTCAGAAAATTTATGAGGGCTACTGAATCTTTAAAGTGTGCTTCCTGAGTACTTATACCTGTAGAAAGAAATTTTAGAAGCTTGACAAAGCCTGAGAATTTTTAGTGAATTCCCAGTGAAGGTGTGTCGGTAGAGCGTCGAGTGACATTAAGTGTATAAAGCCTATAATCTTATAAAGTTCTCTCAATATGCGATCCTCTTATAAAGAAAATATAAAAATACTTTTCGAATGAAAATACGAATAAAATATTTTTAGTTAAAAAATTATGAATTTCAAACATCCCAATTTTGAATGTGTACAGGAAGGGAATGGGTGAAAGTATCAACAACGTACATGTAATATCCGATCATACTCTCTAGATTTAAATTAGTTAAAACTGACTAATTGAAAAGAAAAGTCAGGCACTGATTCATTCACTTAGTATTTAACTGATTATTAGCCAAACTGCGATTTCCTCAATTTGACTAATTTAGACTTAGAAAGTATGATTGGTTCGAAAGATTCAAATTGGGAAAAGGAGGGGAAAAGGCGGGAAATGGGTAATGTAATACCGACGTACATGAAATGTTTGAACATATGATTAGTTCAAAATGGTCAATTTTGGAGAAAATCGGGAAGGGAAGGGGGTGAAGAATCAACTGTGTACATGTAATATTCAAGCATATTCTCCAAATCTGAATTAGTTGAGAGTGACCTACAAATTTTTAGCCTAGGGGCACTTTTTTCTAAAGACCGCACTGATAGAGATAGAGCCCTTAATTTTTTGATAGATTTCAGTGAAAAACTCGGCAGGAAAAAATTTCTCAAATATGAACCAAAAAACATTTTTGAGATCAAGGTTTCATGCATATTGGTCAGTGTCTTTCAAAATTTTCAGCGCAAGAGTAATTTTTTCATAATGAGTGAAAGGTTAAAAAGTACACTTTTGTTACGATCATTTCAGAATGCCTAACTTCGAATGGCCCCTGCTACCTGAAATCGAAGTAAAAAACTCTAGCCAAAAATATATGATTTTCATTGATCCTTTTTGTGTACAATGGTGGAAACCAAAGTCCAAAACAATAATTTCTATTCCATTGTCGAAGAAATTCCTGATTCCAGCGAAAGTGATCAATCACCAACATAATAACAAATCATTATTTCCAATTTTGGCTTGCACCATTGTGCACAGAAGGGATCAATAAAAACCATACTTTTTTTTACTTCGATTTGAGGGAACAGGAGCTATTCAAAGTTGGACATTCTGAGATGATCGTAAGAAAATGCTACATTTCAAGCTTTCACTCATCATAGAAAAATTACTATACTAATGAACTGAAAATTTTGAAATATATTCACCAATATGCACGAAACCTTAATCTCTGAAATGTCTTTGGTCTCATATTTCAGAATTTTTTTCCTGATGAGTTGATCACTAGTCTCTAGAAAAATTGAAGGCTATATTTTTATTGTTATTAACTGATGTATTTTTAAACTAAAAATTGCATTTTTCTTGTGGAATATACTTGAAATAACTTAGCAATAATTCCTTGCTGTCAGTTGATAACAATTGATGATTTGTTAAAGAAAGTTAATTACTACTCGACTTTCTTTTTTGGTTTACGAAAGAGTTCAATTTATTTCGAAAATAACTTGTTGTATACTTGTTAAAATCTTATATATGATACCATGTACTGCAACAATAATCAAATTATTAATAACAATAAAAATAGCGTATCTTTATCGAAGTATGTCATAAAAGTTGAACAATTTGTTATTAACAGTTAATTAGGCTAATAGAACAAAGTTTAAATGCTGAAAAATAATCAAATAATGGATTCGATAACTATGTTTGTTTAAACAATGATCAAATGTTAGCAATTCATAGCAAGAAGTCATTGCTGAATACCTGGCGCTAAGTCTGTGAAAAAAGTGGAATTTTATTTATACATTCATAACGTGATAAAGAAATTTTTAAACAATTGTTGTTTACAATAAGAATTATCTACTATCATCAAACTCACGAAATCGATCTTATGAAATCTTTTGAAATGCCTTTACAAATTTTTAAATGTTTGAAATCCACTGAAACACCATAAAATCTCATGGAATCTATAGGAATCCTTTCAAGTCCCTCAAAATTTCATTCCATTTCATTTACTCTCTAAATTTTTCTAGAAATTCTTCGAATTTCCCTAAAATCTCTCGAAATCTTCAAAATTCTTTTACATATTTGATACACTTATAAAATCCCTATAAGTTTTTTGAAAACTCTTCAAATTTTTTGGAATCTTTTGAAATACCCTAAAATCTTGCGAACCCCTTGAAACCTATTGAAGTTTTCTAAATCTTTAAAATTCTTGAAGATCCTATAAAACCGCGCATGTGCGGTAAAATCCCAAAAATCCCTTGAAATATTTAAAGTACCGTAAATTATCCTGAAATTTGTGATCTCTTAAAATTCGTCAAAAATGTTTACAACTTTGAAATCAGATGAAATCTCTTGAAATCCCTTGAAGTTCTCTGAAATACCTTGGAATCGATCAAAAGCCTTTACAACTCCCTAGAATCTGTTGAGATCTGTTAAAAATTCATGAAATTTTAAGAAGTCCCTTGAAGTGTTCTGAAAAATTTTTTAACCTTTTAAAATGTTCAAAATCTTTTAAAATTTTAATTTTTGAGATGGCTGTTATGTTATTTCAACTAATCCAGCGAAGAAGTTTGAAAATATGCCTGGAGACAAAATGAAAAAATAGTTGCACCGCTAAAAATGTGTCAAAAAATGACAATAGTGGCGTGAATTTGAATTTTTCTTCGTTGTCACTAACTGAAATCAGTAAGAATTTTCCCTGAAAATCAGTCAGATCTGATTCTAATTTAGAGAGTAATATGTACTCATAGAATAAACAAGTCATATCGAATAACAAATTGTAATTACTAAACATATTTGTTGACATAATCCGAGGAGATTTAATAGAAAATGAATAGAAAAATATATGAAAAGGTTTAAAGAAATATGGGGGGGGGCTAAAATTTTAATGCCTAGGGGCGCATTTTTCCTCAGACCACTACCGAAAATATTAAATAAAAGCGCGCTTTTTTATTTGAATTAAAACTGTCTTCATTATTTTGACTAATAATAATTTTTTGGGAGACGGTGAAAGAAGTTCCAAAACATTGAAGTGAAGATCAGACTTTCTATAGTTTCAACCTTTTATTAATTCATGTGAAGCGTTAAATTGCTCCAATGGTCATTCAGAATGAGAGAAAATAATCCACATCAATTTGGATAAACAGTATATATTTATATTGATATGGCGACGATTCGGTCCTAAATATACCCTTTCCCAGCCTTTGATAAAAAAAACAATCCTATAATAGAGATAACAGAGATAAAGAATTGAAATAATGTAAAAATTTCTTTAAAAACAATAAATGAAATCTTCAATACAACAATTATGCAAAAAAATACTCACAAACCAGATAATAGTTGTGTATACATAAATGACATTAATGTCAAATTGCCGCAAAATTCCAATCTTAACCTCATTCAATGCCAGAGAAAACACGGTAAAAGAAGTTATAATTAATATCTAATATACTCTCCAACTAGTTTGAAAATTATTTTATGTAAATGAAACTGTGATTCAATATTGAAGAATTCAAGGTATGTGAAATTAATGAGGTTATGTCGCAACTTAGTTATAAATTCAATTTAAGAATGACCTACCAATTTAAAAATATCGCATTAAATGATTCCGTGAAAGCTTTTTTTTGGCAATGAGAGTTAAGAGCGGAAATATAAATTCGTCAATCACATTTTGGAATTTTGATGAGGACGTTTAACTACAAACACAACAAATAATAAAACTGAATAAAATAATGCAAGTCATTTCCGAAGGTAAAGTGTTCTGAAAGATACTGATCCTAATTGAGTGTTCTTAAAACGATCAATTCATACATTATGGCGCCAAATAACTCTAAATTCAAAAATCAATACCCCGTTTCCAATAATAGTTTAATGAAATTTGGAAAACAAATTGATGAACAATTTTATTAATTTAAACTCGAATATTACAATGTGAAGGAAACCTGGAATTTTCATATCTAAGATTTACACAATTTTTTTCTCCATGATGTAGAAAGATTCTAAGGTTGAACGTTTGTTCAGATTTGATTCCTGTTTCAAAATTGTTGGATTGTCTAAGTCGAAATTGTGTAAATTCTAAACAGTGTTTTACTAACGCTGTAGAATTGTCATGATTCCTTACATTTCTATCGTGTTCTTTCATTCGTTGTCCTGTCTACCTGTTTGTCCAATGTAACAGGCTTGACAATTCAAACATTTAACTTTATAAACTACTTTAGTTATTTTTTATTTTGGTAACGGATCTTTGGTGCTTATAAATGTGTTTTTTTTCCTTTTGAAAGGCTCATGGATATCTCTAAAATCATATTTTCTAAGCAAGTTTATGATTTTATTCGGAAGACCGGGAACATAAGGACAAACAGTCAAACCAACATTTTTTTCAATTCTTCTCTCTTTAGATTCCATGTTGTAAATCAAGTGCACTTTCGTTTCCATCAACTGTCTGACCAAGGGTACTGGGTAACCATTGTTAAATAAGATGTGAGTGAAAATTTTTAAACTATTTTCCCTGAATCCTAAAGAGGTTAATTTTATAGTTTAGATCTTAAATATGAAAGTTCTAGGCTTCCTTCACATTTTAATATTCTAGTTTAAATTAATAAAATTGTTTATCAATTTGTTTTCCAAATTTCATCAAATTATTATTAGAAACGAGGGATGATTCTTGAATTCAAAGTTATTTGGCGCCATAATGCATGAATTGATCGTCTTAAGAACACTCAATTAGATTCAGTATCTTTCAGAACTGTTACTTTTGGAAATGAATTGCATTATATTATTCAGTTTTATTATTTGTTGTGTTGGTAGTTAAACGTCCCAAGCAAAATTCAAAAATGTGATTGACGAATTTATATTTCCGTTCTTAACTCTCATTGTCAAAAAGAGCTTTCACGGAATTATTTAATGCAATATTTTTAAATTGGTAAATCATTCTTAAATTGAATTTATAACTAAGTTTCGACATAACCTCATTAATTTCACATGCCTTGAATTTTTCAATATTGAATCACAGTTTTATTTACATGAAATATTTTTTAGACTAGTTGGAGAGTTTATTAGATATTAATTACAACTTCTTTTACCGTGTTTTTCTCTGGCATCGAATGAGGTTAAGATTCGAATTTTGCGGCAATTTGACATTAAGGTCATTTATGTATACACAACTATTATTCAGTTTGTAAATATTTTTTCTACATAATCGTTGTATTGGCGATTTCACTAATTGTTTTTGAAACAATTTTTACATATTATAATTCTTTACCTTTGTTATCTTCATTATAGGATTTTTTTTATCAAAGGCTTGAAAAGAGTCTATTTAGGACAGAAACGTCACCATATCAATATAAATATATACTGTTTATTCAAATTGATGTTGATTGTTTTCTCTCATTCTAAATGACCATTGAAGCCATTTAACATTTCACATGAATTGAAGTGAAGAGTTATTGGTAAAATATTCATCTGCCTTGAAGTTAAAGGCTTTTGCCCCATCCTCTCGAATCTCAAAATTTCAGCATCAAATTTCCTAATTGCTTGTATTAAGACGAAGGAGAGACCCAGGGAGAAAAGTGACAGGAGAAAGGGGGTTGTTGGATGAAGTTGAATAGGGAGGGGCAGGCAAAGGATAATTAGCGAAGCTCTCGCAGAGTACTGTTGATTCGTCAAATTTCCTTGATTTATCTGAGACACTATCCATTTCTCCAACTTTCTGTTTGCGCAAACTCCGCGTATTGAGAGCCTCTCTTGAAAGTTCCTAAACTCCTCTCCTGCCCCGCCCCCACCCCCTGAACGAAAACCACCCCCAGCCCCTTTGGTCCCGCGGCCTCCATCGGTCTACCCCGTCTGCCTCCACCCAATGTCGACGTACTCTCACCAGCCACCTCCTCACCCTCCTCTTCTACTTCCTCACCCTTTTCTCCTCTTTCCTCTTACCTATACTACCTCAACCCATTTACTCTTTGAAACTCTCTCGTTGGATCAATACCGGGAAAATAACAAAGGTAAACAGGACCGAGATGAATGACAAATATAAATTATGCATTCGTTTTATGAAGGATTGGAAGGTGGAAGAGGGACGAGGGAGAGGAAATTGGTGGATGAGGAAGAAGGGAAGTGGAAAGAGGAAAGAGAACGGAGAGATGGGAGAGGAGAAAAAGGGGTGGGAGGAACTTTGACGATTATTCTTTCAAGAGTGTTCGTAGATCTTCAATGACGTCAATGAATTACGTCAATGGAGAGAATTTTCTTCGACAGATTTGAAGTATATTCCTTAAAGATCGAAATGAAATCTACTTTTTTATGAAAATTTTTTGTGTACTAAAGAAGAAACACCCAAAATGTTCACAAATCAAAAATATACTTTGAAACTACACACTTTTGCTGGTCATTAGAGATAAAATATACAATGAATGTACAACAACAAAAAAAGAGAGAAAAAAAAGAATTAACCATAGCGACCTTTCACTTTTTCTTTTATTCGGCTTTTTTATACTACCGGGGACCAATATGTTTTGAAGCCGATTTAGACTTCCTCATCAGGTGTAATTTATAGAAACAATACAGTTATGAATAATAAAACCTATATCAATGAAATTAAAATATTGCCTGAAAATAAAAATAAAAAAATCAATATTATATGTTGTTTGCTCAGTGTTTATTCTCATATCAATGTCCAAAATCTTTAAGATCGAAATAAAAACTACTTTCTTATGAAAAATTTTTTCATACCAAAATAGAAAACACCAGAAACTTCCGTGTATCTGTGCATGACAGATATTTTTAGACAAATTCAAGCTATATTTCTTAAATTTATTGGAAGTCTTATTGGAAGTTTATTTATTTCTTTTGTTGTTAAAGTCAAACCCTACTTTCTCGTTAATATCAAATGTCTTTCTTGGACAAACCCATGCATCTTGTACTTTATCAATAAGTCTTTCTGTATATATATATAGAAGACCCGGGAATAGACATTACATTTTTTTATACGGAATTTTTGAAATTTTTATTACGAAAACCTATCCACTTTTACAAAATTCAGTTTATGATACCTGATAGAGAGGAGTGGAAATGATCAAATTAATCGAAACTTTTGAGCTGAAGGAAAAACATTTGTGGGTTGGCATCCGAATAAAGTAAAAAAACAAATTTTGAAACCGGATAATTTCTTCTGTTCGGTTTTTGAATTTGAAAATTCAAAAGCGAATTGCTATTCGTTAAAAAATTATGTCAACATTTTCTATATACAGTTTTTGATAGTAAACAGTAATAAAAAATTACAAAATAAAAAATAAAGTTTTTGTTCAATTTAGAATTTTTTGAAAATGTGCAAAAGAGATGTTTTTTTTGGATCGAGTTAAATGCACACTTTTTTGGAAAAAGTTGAATATGTTTTCTGAACATTCTCAAAAAATTCTAAATTGAACTAAGTACTTTTTTTCGAATTTTTTAATTGTCTATTACTGTACACTAGCAAAAACTGTGCATAAAAAAATGCCATAATTTTTTAACCAATAGGAAACTTTTTTTATTTTTAAAAATTTAAATTTTAAAATCCAAAACTCAAACAGAAGTTATTATCCGATTTCAAAATTTTGTTTTCCACTTCTTTCTGATGCCTACCCACAAATTTTTCTCCCTCAGCTCGAGCGATTCGATTAATTCATTATTTCCACTCTGTCCTAATGCCTTATCCTAAAATCGTTCACTTTTAAAGGTGTCAAATTTGAGATTCAGATTCCACCTCAAACTGTAGGTCCCTTCAAAAGAGTTTAGCGACCTTTAATTTGGAAATTGTTTATTTTAAGTTGTCCTTATTTGTAACCCTCTTTTCAAATTGAAACATTTTCAAAATACAGTTTCTAATGCTTGGGCGATTTTCAAGTAAAAAGTGTTTGAAATTGAGCAATTTTTACCTGAAAACGGTGCAAATCAATTAATTAAAAATATAAATCTTCCTATAATAATCACAATTTTAAATCTAAACCGTTCCTCAAACATAAACAATTTGCAATTGAATATTATATAGATGTAACTAATAATTAAAATTTAATAGTATTTTCCAGTCGAAAGCTTGAGAATGAACAGTTCTAAATCTGTAGAAAATTGAACAATTTTTAAACTGAGATAAAACTTTTGAAAATTGCCTTAAATGCAAAATTTGATCGGCTAATGAAACCAAAGAAATTCTTTAAAATTTGGAGAGGAAAATCATTTTTTGAGAAGAAGTTAGCCAGACATATTATATTTTGGAAATTCAAATCGGTCAAATAGAATAAAAGATATTGAATTCTCAAAAAAAGTTACCCATAATTTTAAAGTTTTATGTCTTCACTAATTTTTTTAATTACAGAAAAACGGAGGTGTTATTTTCTCACTACCAAAGGAAAGAATCTGTGAAGTCACAGCCTAATGTAATTAATAAATTTACGAAAATTACTGTGATAGAATCACATGGACTACATATTCGTTTACCTTGAATCGAGCTTTCAAAATTGTTATTCAATTAACTCGCACAATATACAAAATTGTATCCTTTTGCAACCTCACAATTTGTTAAACAACTTTTTTTTTAAGTAGATTAATTATTCAAAAAGTTAATGGATGTTAGTAACATATCGAATGAATAATCAAGTACAGAAGAATCACGTTCCTCTAGAATTCTCGGCTTACAGGATACCTATAAACACAATAAAATTGTTTAAAGTATTAGAAAAATATGTTATTCAAAGTACACTGTTTCTTTATATCGATTCTAAAACTCGTCCGAATTATAAAATTACATCATTTTTTAATTTATCAATTGGAATCAAATGTTTAATCATGGCAATTTTCTTAAACAATTAAAATATTACTTTAAAAGGTAATAAAAATATATGGCACATTTATTAGTGATGATCTAAGGGAAAAAATGTTCAGAAAAAACTGATTAAATTTAATATATGTATTGCAGAACTCTCATTTCACTACTTAGGGGGTGGTTTTTGAGGGTAAATAAGTAATAGATTCATGAGGGCAAAAATTAAAATGTTATTGTTAGTACACCCTCGTTGAAGTGCTTCCAATAAAGAATTGAGCTTTTCATTTGACATTCATTTTATATTTTTACATCTTATTTACACATTTCTGAAAGTAACGCTTTTTACAACGTAAATGAAATAGGAGACTTTGAGGGCAATAAGGGATGTCTTTTTATTAACCGATTTTGTTCAGATTTTCAGGGTTCCATTTTTACCGGTCCATTAAAAGTTTTAGGGGGCGGAATGATAAGCTCTACCAATACTGTACTGATTTGAATAAAACACTAGAATTTTAGATATTTCAGTTTTAAATTAATTATTTAATTAGGCATTGGCTATAATTATTTTTTAACTATGAAATATAATTATTTTCAAACGATACAATCTTGAATAACTTATAAATGAAGCAAACCCATTTTCAATGTTCCGATATAAAATGACTATTTTAAATGCTTTCAATTCAAAGTTGTTAAATTTTGAACGATTTCAGTTTCAGATCATTTAATTTGGAAAGTTTTAAGCTGAAAGCTATTCAACAAGTAGGTCTTTGAAATTACAGTTTTTAAATATTTATGAAGTGGAATTTCATCTTAAGAGTCCTCTCGTAAATAGTCGCTAACGTACCGTGGCGCGAAACAGGTCACTTTTCTAAAAAATCCAATTACAAATTTTGTCAGCTTCTTCTACGCGCTTATTTTTCAATATTTCTCAGTGTTTTTGAATATTCTTTACGTGTAGTGGGCATTTCTCTTATTGAAAACATAATTCACGATGAGTATATTATTTGTAGCATTTCATCGTCTGTGAAACATGAAGTTTTTAGAGACCTTGGTTCTGAAAGAGAACAGGTTTTCCAAATTCACGCAGCAAATTCTAAGAAGTTTCATTGACTAGTCGAGTAAGAGTCTCAAATTTCATCCCAAGAGTCTTTTCATGAGCAGTCGCTAACGCACCATGGCACGAAGCAGGTTGCTTTTCTAAAAAATACATTTAAAATTTTGTCAGCTTCTTCCACTCGCTTATTTTTTAATATAATTAGTGCTTTTAAATATTCTCTACCTGTAGTGGGCATTTCTCCAATTGGCAATGCATTTCACCATGAATATTTTCTTTGTAGCATTTTATCGTGTGTCAAACATTAAATTTTCAAAGACCGTAACATAGTTTTGAAAGAGAACAGGTTTTCCAAATTTACGCAACAAATTTTTGAAAGTTTCGTTGATTAGCCCTATAAGTATCTCAAATTTCATCCCGAGAGTTCTCTCGTAAGCAGTCGCTAACGTACCGAGGCGCAACGCAAGTCGCCTTTCTAAAAAATACATTAAAAAATTTTCTCAACTTCTTTCACGCGCTCATTTTTCAATATTACTAGAGCTTTTGAATATTCTTCGCGCATAGTGGGCATTTCCCCTATCGACAACACAATTCACGATCAGTATTTTATTTGTGGCATTATATATCGCTTATAGAACATAAGCTTTTCAAAGGTCTTTTTGAAAAAAAGTTTTTTAAAAAGGACAGGTGTCCCAAATTTACGTAGCAAATTTCAGAAAGCTTTGTCAATTAACCCAGTAAGAGTCTCATATTTCATCTCAAGAGTCCTCTCGTAAGCAGTCGATAGCGTGCTGTGGCGCGAAACAGGCCGTTTTTATGAAGAATACATTTAAAAATTTTGTCAGCCTCTTCCACGCGCTTATTTTTCAATATTATTAGTGTTTTTAAATATTCTTTACGTGTAGTGGGCATTTCTACTATTGACAACGCAATTCACAATGAGTATTTTATTTGTGGCATTTTATCGTCTGTGAAACATGAAGCTTTCGAAGGAGGAAATTCACGGGAACTGTCGGAAATGGAAGGAAACGTACAGAAACTTCAAAAAATTCATGAAAACTTTGGGACAGTTATGGAAACTTTTCGGAAAGATATGGAAACTTTTGGGAATTTATGGAGAGTTTCGAAAATTTGTGGAGATTTCTTGGACATTTATGGAAACTATTCGATTGTATGGAAGGACTTGGAAATTCGTGAGAGTTTTTTAAAAATGGATTTTTTTTACTAAAAAATTAAGAGAAGTTCCTAAGTTGTTAAGTTTTTATTCATGATCAAGAATTCTTGTCACATTTTTGGAACAATAAATGGTCTTTTTCCATCTTACAGACCAAAATGCAGGATAATGGTGCCTTGCTCAGTGTACAGCACAAACCGATCAAAGGATTTATCCTTTGGTTCTGGCTTGGTGTTCATACCTTCCTTTGCATGACCGAAGTTTGGTGGGACTGACATTATGAATGAACAATCCACCTTATCACGACTTAGCTCCTTAATTTCGACATGATTTTATACTTATGATATGAATTTCGCGCATCAAGTTGTAGTTGGTTGTATACTTTCAACAATGAATAACACAAATCATAATGTAACCTCGGATAGGATTGACACTTCTGTTGACGAAAGGCATATCCTCGAAAAAGTTTCAGGTGATGAATGGAGATTGGGTGTTTGGATTGCTAGAAGTGTAAATGATCTTAAGGTAAATGAATTGCGGGATACCTGTACATTGCGCGTGAGTAAGCTAGTTATTTTATGTGTATCGGAAACAAAGAAGAAGAGACGTGAGGCAAGAAGGATAGAGAACGGACTCAAACTTTGGTCAGGAGTAGATAATGAATCATATGGTAGCCATGGATTTAGTCTGATTAGGAATGAGAACGCAAAACAACATGTCAAGAAGTATCTTCTAGATTACTATGGGTTAGAATAAAAGTGGAAATCGGAAGGCTATTTATTATAGCGTGCTACGCTACATTCGATCGTGACGAGAAGGATGTAAAGGATACCTTCTGGGACTCGTTAAATGATATATTAGGTACTTGCGATCCTGGCGAAAGAATAATTTTACTCGGAGATATGAATAGCTGGGCTGGTTTGCCACGCAAAGGTACCGACAGGGTACTGAATCATTTTGGAAACCCAAAAACGATCGGTAACGGGAATAAATTGATTGGTTTATGCTTAGAGAAATGCATGTTTATTACAAATACTTGGTTCAGACATAAAATGATCCACACTTATACGTGATGCAGAAACGAAAGCGAAAGTATGATTGACTTTGTTGTAGCGGACGAGAGACTAAGAGGGCTTGTAAGGGATACAAGAATTATAAAAGGGTCTGACTGCGGAACGGATCACTACCTCTTAGTTTCAGAAATGAGCCTAGGTCAAGGGTGGAGGAGAAGAAGAATCTATAACAAGTCGGAACATACGCGAGTTAGAATAGACACTTTGCAGAAACCAGAAGTACAATTGGTTCATCGTGAAAAGCTAAATAAATACTTAGAATATCAGGAAGAAGACTGGAAGACTGAATGGAACAATAAAAATGTGGAGAGTGCATGGATTATACTACGAGATAGCATCTTCAAAAGTGCATCTGAAGGTGTGGTACTGCAGTCGTAAGAAGAAAAGTCGGGGATGCTTGGTGGAATCATGGAGTCCGCGTGGCTGTCAACGAGAAAAAGCAAGCTCACTCGAGAATGTCAAATATTGAAGGTCTAAGCGATGAAGAATGGACTAGGTTAGAGAAAGGTTATAGGGATAAACATAGAAAAGTCAAGATACTATTCAAAGAAAGTAAGGATAAAATCAAAGCGGAAGAAGGTAAAAAAATGCAGAATGATTTTGAATGAAATAAGTAATTATTTTGGAAGGTGGTTAAGAAGAGTAGGAGAGGAAGTACTAGCACTGAGGTAGTCGGAGTTGGGAATGCTGATGGTGAAATAGTATGGGGTTCGGACAAAGTGTAAGACTGTATGAGAGATTGTTTCAAGCAATTGCATGGAGGTCGAGCTGTAGAGTATAACAACCTCGATATCGAAGAGGATACGTTAGACAATCCCATTGTGGGTAGCGAAAGAAGAATCGATATCGATGAAATTATATCTGGGATCAAGAAAGTAAAGAATGGTAAGGCTACTGGTGTGGATGGTGACAACGCTGGAATACTTAAGAGCAGTGGCAGATATTTGTTTGTGTGGCTGAGCGAATTCATGAATATGTATCTTGTGAATGGTGAAATTCCAAATGATTGGAGAAAGTCGATTATCGTCACAATCTACAAGGGAAAGAGTAATTAAGGCGACTGTACTAATGATAGAGCGATTAGCCTACTAAGTACCGTGGGCGGATCAAATATTAAGCTTGAGACAGATCACAGAAGAAAGTTTAAGAGTAAACAAAAGAGTTTTCTATGCATTTATTGATCTAAAAAAATCTTTCGACAAGGTGGATAGATCTAAGCTTTGGGAAGTCCTGGAAGAGTATGGAGTGAGTGGCTGGCTTCTAAAAGCAATAAAAGCAAAAAAAGCTAGTTTAAGAGTAAATGGTCAACTGAGCGATTGGTGTAATATTAAGCAGGGCGATAGGCAAGGCTGCGTTATGTCCTCCTGGATCTTCAATATATACATGTAAAAATATCTGACTGACTCTCTTAGACGAAAAAGGTGTTGATCTTGGGACAGTCAAAGTACGTGGACTGGCGTTGGCAGATGATAAGATTGTTACGGCAGAATAAGTCGACGATTTGTAGAGAATGATGAGCAGACTAGATACCAGCTTGACGAGTATACTATAAGTCTTAAGATTAACGTGAATCGAACAAAAATTATTGTGTTTAAAGGAAGTGGTGAGAAAACAGTATTCAACATTGCCTTAAACGAAGATAAGATCGAACAAGTTGATGAGTTCGTGTATTTGGAAGTTTATTTACTGGTGATGAAAAGATAGATGCAAAGATATCCAGACGTATAAACCAGGGTAGAAAAATGTACAAGCAATTACCAGAAGCAAAAACGTAACGAATGAAGCTAAAATTGCAATATATAATTCTGTGCTTGCACCGACTGTGCTGTATGGTAGTGACACCTGGACGTATCAGGAAAAGGATAGGAGTAGAGTGAACGCGGTTGGCATGCACTTCCTGCAGAGTATGTGCGGTAAAACGCTAATGGACAAAGTGAGTATTGAGTGAGTTCTCAAAGAATGTGGTGCAGAGGAAATATTGTTTGACAAGATTGAAAGAAATTTGCTGAGATGGTTTGGTCATGTTGAGAGAATGATTGGAGAATGTTTAACGAATCAAGCGTATTAGAGTAAAGTGAGTGGTAGCGTATCCAGAGGTCGACCGAAGAAAAAATGGTTGGAGTGTGTGAATGAGACTCTGAAGCAAAGGGATATAAGGAGTCGTAGAAACACAAGAGCGTGCATGAGACGATGTATGGCTGTAACGGAAGCAAAAGATGTATGCAACGATAGGGATGTATCGAGGACAGTTGTTTATAAGAAGGAGAGTGATGCCTGAAATGAAACATTTGGATACTAATTGGTCCACGTGAAGAAGGTTTCTTAGTGGATTAGAATAATGGCTATGCGAAGCTCTCCACCTGGGGTGATTGCTAGAGAAATTGACCAGCAACCCGTGTCGAAGCGGTGTTATGGGACGAGTGTGTTGTTTGAGTGAACAGCACTTGATTTCTAGAAAGATCTAAAACCTATCCCTTCTTCTACACATCCCTCACTTACCCTTACCATATAAAGTCCTTGATCCCCGGTAGTATAACGAGACTCGAACTGAGAGAGTTACATTTTGTAATCATTCTGACTTTCTTACATAATAAACTAAGAAGGTTAGAGACTCCACTTCTGCTTCAAATTAAGAAATTATAATTGTAATGGATTTTAGCATTTTAATTATTTTTACTAAAACTAACATAAAAATTTAAAAGGTTAAAGGCTCTTTCTTTATTCAAGTATTTGAAGACACCAAGAAATGAAAAAAAGTTGTTGAGTGAAACGTTAAATATATTCCTTTCCAAAATATTAGTTTCCAATTATTAATTAATTAATTTCATTACAGATCAAAATTTATTATTATGGAAATGTCAACATGACATGGCAAAAAAACAAAAGCATCAATGCAAACCAACTTCATATTGCGGACGGAATGCATTAGCTGCGTAAGCTTGTAGATTGTCATTATAAATTTATTTGAATATAAATTACCTAATACTTTCAAGTTTCAACGCTTGACTTACTATGATTATTTGAATCTTTAGTAAATTTATTATCAATCTCTGTATTTGAGAATTTGGCTTCACACTTATAGTGATTTTTACAAATTACTCAACTCGAAAGTAATAACAGGAAAAAATTTGTGAACGGTTCTCATAAGTTGAATGTACGTGAGAGCTTCAGTTAGTCATCTCCGAAGCCTTTTTGCCATGTCTCTAACATGATTTTGAGCATTCTCGGCGTCTTTTATTGGAATGTCCTCGATTTTTAAATTTCTCAACGGTATGCTCTGAGACTACAATGTCTTACCTAAAATTTTAAGTACTTAATAAATTTCCAGCACAGACTTTGTCTTCAGGTTTTCCTCAAAATAAAATAACATTGCATTATTTTGTTTGAACATGCTTAAAAGTATGTAAAAATAAGCTTTATTATCCACGAAATTGAAGTTCAGACCTTTATACACTCAAATCTCGATATACTGCGCCTCGTCTTACTGCCTGCCTAGAATTCTGCCAGCTCGCATTCGTTGACGAGGGAATCCGGGGGATAGGGGAAGACGCGCGGCGTCCTTGAGCCAATCACGCAATACCGTAGCGACAAAGCGGACTCATACGGCCCTGACTATTCACATCGTAGAAATCCTAGGAAGAGTCTCACGGTCAAAGTAAGCAATGTCCGAGACGAGCGCTAACTCGAGAGTTGAGTGTATTTATTCTCCACCAACTCAATTCATTTATCACTTTGCTCATATCGACGTTATCTAAAATAATCTTGGTGAATGCGTAATGTCGCCACATTATTTAATCGCTTTTGGCCCATAATTGATATTCAAGCGCTTTGTTTATCGAGCGAATTTTAAGCAACAAGATTCCAGCGAGAAAGTCGTTGACTAAGGTTCAAAGAAATTTCCTGGAATGTTTGAGCTCCATCGAATTGATGGTTAAAAAATCATTAAAGTTTTCAATTGCAAGCGACAATCTTAACGCTGCCCGATGCACGTGCCTCCTTGACTACGAATGTATTGCAGCGGACGATATGAACTTCAAGTCGGATACCAAAACAAATAATAGCAGCTGTTTGTAGTTCTCTTCTAAATTATACTATAAATAAAGTAGAGAGTCATTGAATGGATTATTTTTTAGAATAGTTGCAAAAGTATTATTACTGAAATAGGTTTACTTCAGTTAATACCCTATTAATTTAAAGAAAAATCTCAAAATGAATCGAGGTAGAACAAAAAATAGGCATGAAGTGTTACGTATTGAAAATAGGAAAAAGTGTTCCAGAAGTGAGGTACGATTTGAAACCGCTAATAAAAATTTTACGTGAACTTTTATTATAAATGTAATATTTTAAGCATAACTCTATTTGCAGTTTTCTCTCTAAGCTTACACTTGAATAAGAAAAACTTTTGGAAAGTCCTCCACCTCAAATTGAATAAAAGGCAACCAAATTAAAGGACATGCAGATTCTCTATAATTATTTAAGCGCTGAAGGAAAAGAATTTTTCGAAAAGTATATGGTATTTTGAAAGTAACAACGGAGAGTCCAGATGCCGGAGAAACTGGAGAAGGTGATGAAAATGATTGAAAGTATTTTTTAGGAAAGTATTATTTTAATGACAATATCTTAAGTATTATTTTGGTATCCGACTTAATCTTCATATTGACCGCTGCAACGCATTCGCAGCCGAAGAGGCACGCGCATCGGGCAGCGTTAAGATTTACACTTGCAGCTTAAAACATTCATAATTTTTTAACCATTAATCCGATTGAGCTGAGAGTTTCCAGAAAACTTCTTTGAACCTTAACCAATATCTTCCTCAATAGAAGTTTGTCGTTGCTTAGGATTCGCTTGATAAACAAAGCGCTTGAAGGTTGAAATTCATGATTTTTGCAAAGTCTCCAAAAAATCAACAACTTTTTTGTTTGTTGGAATATTGACGTTGTTCTTTCTCAAATAGTTTTAAACGATTTGAACACGTAATTTCGTATCAATGAAATCGAAAAATTCCGGAAATTGGCAAAGTTAGCGCGAGTTAAAGTGTAAAAATATTTAAACTTTTTGTATTCAAAAAATCTCCTTCTTACCAATTAGTTCAAAGACTATGAAACAAAAAAAAAGATGCGAAATTTTCTATAAGTATCAGTCCTCAAAATTAAAATTCGAGCGATTTTTAGAATTGATTTTCAGAACAATACTTCTCAGGCTGAATCCATGCGTATCTCCTTTTGATAGGGAGTGGTGCAATTTTAATGAGCTTTTTATACTTTGGAAGAAGACTATCTATTTCAACGTTATTTTTTAAATTTATGGACATTACTACGTCCTTTATACACTTGAAAAATTTTTCAAAAGAGTTTTGAATATCCACTGTTTCAGGTACAAACCGACTATTCATGGAGCTTAAGACCTGATCAAAAACTTCAAAACAATAGTTTTCTGTATTAGCTCTCAGAGGTTGAAAACACAACACGTGAAATCACTTAATGCTTTTTTATATTTTTTTTTAGGTTTGGGGAGGGGGTGTTAAAATACTTCACCACGTGAGAGATTCACCGCCATACAGAAAAATTTAAAAAAAAAAACATGTTTGAAAGCCGTACATAAACATGCAATCAAATCTTAAATTAATGTTCTAACAGCAGGTTTAGGCAGTCAGCATTCTCAACATTTCTTAGGCTTCATCACGTATTGAATAGATTTGAAAATTTTTTTTAACTAACGATTGAATATTCGTTATCTTCACATTTTCAATTTATCACTAATTACTGCAAAAAATAACAAAAATTAAAATAAAATTTCTGAACAAAACCTGTCATATTTTGAAGGGTGGCAGTTCAGGACTGGATGACCAACATTTTTACTTGAAATGGGTTTCTCGCATGAAAAATTCTTTAAAAATCAAATATACATTGTGGTAAAAGGATTTTTTCAAAATATCATTTTTTGATACAATAATCTGAATAAAATTTTTCAATTCAAATTTCAACATAGTTATAGTTTTTTCAACCTTTTTGCATTGAAATTGCTTGAAATTATTGTACCTTATTTAATGAAAAAATATATATTTCTTAATTTTTTTATTGAGATTTTTAGCAAAAAAATATCTGTCATACTGTGATATTGCAATCTTCAATTCTAATTTTCTCGGAGCAGAAGAATTTGTTTCAATCAAACATTTTTTGTTCTCATTCAGCAACCCCATATCACGGGAGCTAATTTCCATTTTTGCAAAAATTTGAAGACACGATTTTTAATCGCCATCCAAAATTGATTTTGACAACCCATGAATTTTTAATCTATGGTAGTTTCAATCTTTGATAAATTTATTATCCATCTGTGTACTACAGAATTTTGTTTGACGCTTACAGTGGTTTTTAAAAATCGTCAATCTTGAAAAATTCCTTAAGTGGACAATCATTGTACCGATTACACTATTTCAAAAAAAATCTACGTACAAAATGTTTACAAACAAATTGACTTATTTCGCTTTTTCGAATATAGACAATTTTTACTGCGAAATCTTTTTTTTTCAAGAATAATATCTTGACATAAGAAATTGCCATACAACAACACACTTGTGAATGTTATCAAAAATTATTATTTAAAAATTTCAAATTTTTGAACATATAGCGTTCTTCTTTTCTGGAGAGTCGCTTCTTTTCATTTCAAGAATAATATAATTACCAAAAAAATTGTCATTTTACAAGATAATGTAATCATTATCATTTTATTTATCAATTCTTTCAAATAAAATCACTGTTTTTGGCTTCTTTTAAGTTATAAGGTTCTTTTTCTCGGCGAAATATAGTTCTTAAGGTAAGAATAAGTGATCTCGTCAAGAAGAAGAACCTTTTAAGTAAAAAAAGGCTAATACCATGAATTTATTTATAAGAATTTTTGAAAACAATGATAATTATGTTGTTGAATGGTAATCCATTGTGTCCAGATATTATTCTTCAAATGAACAGAAATGACTCTGCGGAAAAGAAAAATGTTCTTTTTTCAATACTGCGATAGGAGTGTATTCGTCTATAACAATCATTCATAAAAATTATTCATAACAATGGAAATTATTGTTGAAAGACAATCTATTATGACAAGATATTATTTTTTAGATGAAAAAAAATGATTCCGCAATAAAGGATTTTTTTTGAACATCTATGCATAAAACTTATTCTACGACATTCAAATAACAACCGTTTGAAAGTTTGAATGCTGGCGATGAATCCTCCTACGTTGAAGTTATTTTTTTGAACGATTTAAAAAATATGTAGGTTCAAAGTCCAAGGTTTTTCCAGCAAAATCATCGTTTCAAATCTTGCGGTCAACTCATTGCGAAATCTAGTAAATTGTTCCTAAAAATTTTTTGAATTGACAAAATCAAGAGCACGTCATACTCTTTAAATCTTGACCAATTACATGAATAAATATTACGTGATTGCTAACCAAACATAAAAAAATTTCACCCGTCGAATGGAAGTTTCTATGAAGCTAAAAATACGAGACTCGTCGCGTGCGTTACTTTTTTATCATATTCATTCTTTAGAAAATTAAATATTTGATCTGCATGAATAAAGGTCAAAAATAAGTTCATATTCATCTCGAATTTCGACCTGTAGAAAACAGCATTTTTCATTAATATTAAAAGAGTTACAAAATCGCTAAAGTCGATAGTACCCACAAAAAGTCTGAAAATTTCACCTTTTTCCCCTCGGTAAATATTTGTCTCAATGCATACATTTTTTTTCCGTAAATTTCCATCCAATAGGACTACACTTTGCCGAAGTTTGAATCGATCGGAGAACTTTTTTAGGTGGTGTCACTTCATAAATAATGCACCATATGCACTCCTTTTTGAATTTTAAAAATCAACAATTATCTTTTAATCATGATAATATTTATTAAAAGTTATTTTATTTTTATTGATAACCAGGTAAAAACTTTCCTTAATTATTTTACTCAATTGCAGCAAAAATTTTGCAAATAAAAAACGTATTATTTGATTTTTTAAATATAAAATGGAGATCTCTGCTTTTGAATTTGACGTTGCATCTGATAAGCAACATAACGAATAAATATTTTTTATGATAATTCAGAAATCACGCAATATTTATTTATGTTCTTGGTCCAGATTTGAAGAGTAAGATTTGCACCTGATTTTGTGATTTCAAAAAGTTTTCAGGAATAATTTTATAGATTTGGCGATGAGTTGAATGCGCAAGATTTCACAAATTATGATTGTGACGCGAAATTTTTCAAGCTTTCAAAGGGTAATTTAACTACAAACTTATGCATCTCTAAAATGATGCTTTCATTCTAAAACATATTTTTCTTAATTTATGTATACTTATTAGTTAATACTGTGATTTGTGAAATATTTTTTTAACTTTCACAACGAGGATGTATTTATAGGTACATCAGATATTCAAGCTATTTGACTGTGCATATTATTTTATTAACTTCACCAGAGTAAAAAACCCGGAATTTGTTATTCAATTAACTAAATATCTTCTCTTTATTCATCTTAATTCATTGACAAAAAACCGAAATCAAAGACGAACAGTGCAGAGCCGAGACAAGAGATATATTTTTTGAGACAAAAGTGAATTCTTTTTTTTATATTTACATTCCGGAAAACAATATTACCATTAACTTTCCGTCCAGTTTTCCATGTATGGAATTTCCATGCTTGGAAATTTTCATGTATGGAGTTGTTCATGACATCCATGCTGGCTGCGCTGCCCCTGAAGATGTTGCAGGAAAATTGTTCAACTTAATCGCGTTGTTTATAACACTAGAAAATGTGTGCACTTGGTCATCTCCGAAGCCTGTGGTCATCTCCGAAGCCTGTGGGCATCTCCGAAGCCTGCGGTCATCTCCGGAGCCTCGCTTTCTAGAGAACAACAAAATAATTTCAAATACTATGATAATTGCACCTTAGCATAGGTGCCTTACATCGAAAACTAATCCGGTGTAAGTAATTCCGATATAATTTTAAGTAAAAGGT
>JAUMHM010000078.1:33555656-33571233 GCA_032362435.1 Melikaiella ostensackeni | reverse complement strand
CCACCTCCCCCATCTCTTATTATTCCTAACACCTTGACTATTTCTTCCCTTCTTATGTCCTCTTTCTCGTCTTTCTTCTTTCTCTCTTTTCCTCCCTTCCTAATTTTTCTCTTTACCCCTCCTAGCAAATCCATGAAATATTTTTTCCATTCTACTATCTCAATATCCTGCTTTACTCTTTTCCTTCTTTTCCTCTCTTTATTGACTACTTATCAGACGTCTTCTTCCGTCCTAGCCTTCTCCACCTCTTCTTCAAACCTTTTGTTTTCCTCCTCTTATTTTCATCACACATCTCAGTATATTCCTTCTTTTTTTCTCCTATATTTTTCTCCACTACTTTTGCCTTTTCTACATTTTCTGAATTCCTTGCTCACATCCTTCTTCTTCTCTATACCTTCCTTATCCCATCCATTTCTTATCCCTCCTTCACTACCTTCTTTTCTGCCCAAATGTTCTGAAAAAAGGCGAAAGAATAAAAAAGGGAAAAAAAGGAAATAGGTGGATTCTTCTTCGCCCCTATTACAATTTTTCAGCATTTTCTTGCTTCTCAGATTTGAAGGCAAAATGTCTGTATGTTCAATCAGAAATAAATTGAGTTGATTAAAAAAATATATCATTAAATCAACTAAATAAAGACATTGCTAAATGATCAACCGCAGGTTTGGTTGAATCAATCAAAGGTTTGTTTGAGTCAACCAAATTATTAGGTGTTTTAACCAAAGCTTTTGTGAGATGAAATATTGGGTAGATTCAACCAAAAACTTTGTTTGAATGAATCAACTATATAGTTGAATCAACAAAAACTTGTTCGATTTGACCAAATGTCAATGTATACGAGTTCGCTTGATAAGTAAGGTAAATTTCCCGACAGATAGCGCAAAAATGGGTTTTGCAGTATATGTCCAGAAAATAGTATTCCTTAAACTAGCCTCTACCACGCAGTTGTTTTCAAAGAAGTGGAAAAAGAGGAGTTCCGAGCAGTGATAAAACATTTTTATTCAAAAATGGACGGCCGCGCAGATCGGTGCTGAATTAGACGAAGTTCACGGGGAGTGTGACTCTTCGTTGAAAACCGTTTATTTGTGAATAAACGAATTTAAATGTGGCCGAACCACAGCTGAAGATGAAGCGCGCTATGGACGCCCAATTGAGGTCACCACATCGGATATGGTACAACAAATTCATGATATGGTTACGGAAAATCGACGAATCGAGGTGCGTGAGATTTTTAAGGCTGCAGGCATCTCCATTGAACGACTCTATAACATCTTGCACTAAAAAATGGAGATCAAGAAGGTATATGCAAAATGGGTGCCGCGATTGCTGACTCCCGGTCAAAAGCGCAACCGAAGACATTTCAGTGCAGTGTTTGGCGAATTTCAATCGGAATCCGCAGGACTTTTCGCGTCGATTTGTGACTGTGGACGAAACCTAAATTCATCATTATACACTCGAGACGAAGCAGCAGTCAAAGCAGTGTGGTACAGGAACGTGCTATGCACCATTATTGGACCGTTCGAAAGCCAAGCTACAAAGAAAACGGCCACGATTTAGGCACAAAAAATGCTGTTTTTTCTCGACAACGCACCGGCTCACATATCCGAAACCACACTGGAAAAAATACACGAACTGGGCTGCGAATTGATTCCTCATCCGCCCTGTCCTCGAGACTTGGCTCCGTGAGACTTTTTTCTGTTCCGCAACTTAAAGACCTGGCACGGTGGGAAGAAATTTTTATCCAATAAAGAAGTCATCGATGCCATAAATGCTTGTTTTGTAGACCTTGGGAAATATTTCTTTTCTGAAGGGATGAAAAAATTGAAGTCTCGCTGGACTAAGTGTGGAGCCCATAAAGGAGACTATTGAGAAATAAAGGCAAACTTTAAGAAAAAGTACTTATTCTCTTATCAAACAACCCTCGTATTCAAGGAAAAGGTTTTTTTTTTTAATTCAAGCAAATTTTTTTTTGATTGTTCATACAATTCATGTAGTAGTTGCTTCGATGTATAAGTTTATAAGCAGAGTCTGTGAACTCGGGAAGAGACTCTGGCTATATATGAGACTCGAGTGCTCATTTCAGATAGGCGAGTTGCAAAGTTTTAATTTCTTCAGTTTTACGGGACGTTTTATGAGCTGCCGTAATGTGGAAACGTTGCCATGTTGCATCAAGAAAAGGGATGGGGGACGAATTCATGAAAGTACCCGCTTAAATCTTTGTTTACCCGCGAATCCGGCATTTTCGCGATAACACTTGTCTTCCCTGCACTTTATTTCCCAGAGCCAACCAATCACTTAAAATATTAAATTTTTTAAAATTTATATCGCTTTAAACATCTTAAACTCACTCTTAACTTGTATCAATTTGAGATTCTTTTCTAGAATTTAAATGGCGAGATCTTATTCTTAGATGAATTTTTCTTGAATCCAGATAAACTTTGCTCAATCATCACAGAGTCTCATCTATTCACCTTTTGTCGCCTATTTCAAAACTTGTCACCTAATTCGCCTATTTACGAAATTTGTCACCTTTTCACCTTTTCTCAGTTAAAAAACTAAAATTTAATTCAAAATTACTGTTTACAATGTCCTGTACTCAATTCGTCTGAACTGAAAGGAAATGAGCTGCAATTTTGTTTAGACCGGGAGAATACCAAAAAATGACAGTGAATTTATTTTCTTGTTAGGAATTTTGTTAATTCTTATAGTTTTAGTAGATGAGCTTATTCAATTAGGACTTCAAGTGGGACGTCTTACAGCTTTAAACACTTCCAATTTCGAGTTGTTGAATAAAGCAATTCAACTTTGAAATTAAATACAATTTCGAGTTTAAATCATCGGTCATACGATCTTAATATACAATTGCGTTTATAACAACGACGTTTCGGCACCCTTTTGTGCCTTCTTTAGGTTTGAAATTTTTAATTTAGACGTTTTTAAAACTTTGTTGAGAATTAAAACATGTTTGTACAGGTGTTTTTGTTCCATTTTACAATCGAGAATATTATTTTTCAATACGAAACACTATTTTAAAAAAAAAACATTATTTAATTGTTATGGTCCAATAGTAAAACAAGTGATAAATATTAAGTAAATTTGTAAGAACTTTTGATTCTAGTCCATCTTTCTTTTGCGGAAGTTTATTTTGTGGATAAACCATGGTCTGACGACCTCGACTTATCCACAAAATAAACTCGCGCAAAAGAGAGATGGACTAGAATCAAAAGTTCTTACAAATTTACTTAATATTCATCACTTATTTTACCACTGTAGTTAAAAAATGTTTAAAAATGTTTTATTAAAGTTAAAAAATGTTTTGTTTTAAAAATAGTGTTTCTTATTAGAAAGTCATATTTTCGATTGGAAAATGGAACAAAAACACCTGTACAAGCATGTTTTAATTGTCAACAAAATTTTAAAAACGTCTAAATTAAACATTTCAAACCTGAAGAAGGCACAAAAGGGTGCCGAAACGCTTTTGTTGTAAATCGATTAACACTCCTTGTTGTTGGACAAACCTTCAACTATATCAACCCATTCAAATTGTTGAATTCTAAAAACTAATTATTGTAAAATTATTTAATTTTCAAGGCTTGAAACTCACAATTTTAATTTTTCAAATCTCGCATTTTTTAATTGTTGAATTCAGAACGTTATAAATTCGAAAATATACTATTTTGAATATTTATTCTTAAGCCAGATTGCGAGTCACTTTATCAATTTTGTTTGCTTTTTTTGAACTGTTAGTCTTCTGTTCAGAATATGATTCAAATGAAAAGAATTTCCAATTTAATATTTTTAATTGGAAATATATACAATATTTTTAGATAATATCAAATCTACAGTGTTTGAAATTCAACAATTTTTGTTTGAACCCTTCTATAGATTTATCTCATTTTTATAAATTCAATAATTCGAAATTCAAGTTTTGAAAATTGGACAGTTTTGAATGAAAAACCTTTATAATTCAGTAATTTTAAATTTAAAGCCTTAAATACTTACGCAAGGAAAAATTGAATTTTCAAGATTTTGAAATTGAAACCTTCAAGATTCTGCAAACTTATTTCAAATTGAAAGCCTTAACAAGTGTTGAATACTTTCAGATTGAATCATTCGAAATTGCTTGGTTTTAAGTTGGAATTTTTCAAATTCAAATTCATAGTTTCATAGATTGAATTTATGGTTAAATAATTTTAAACTCAAGATGCTGAACATTTCATAATTTGACTTTGATATTTTATAAATTGCATAAGTTTAAACTATAGCAGCAAGCGAAATCGAATAATTATGAGTTGAATCCTTTATAATAATACCTGTATAATAAAATTTTATTTCAGGTTGCAAGGAGCAATTTAAATATAAAGCGTTCAATTTCAAATAATTCTTAGATTGAAAAATTTAAAATATTTTGAATTAAAAAAAGTCCTGTTTGAAATTTGAGTTATTCAAAATTGTACAATTTATAACTGAAAATCTTAATAGGCTAGATAATAAAATTAGAAGTGTTAAAAATTGATTATTTTGGATAAAAAATTTATAAATGAGTATAATTTTTAATTAGAAGCTTTGAAGTTAATTATAAATGAGTCAATTATAAATTTGAAGCCTTAACAGTTGAACAGCTTTCAGTGTTTTGATTTTCAATGTTCAATTTAAACTTTTTTTTGTGTTCGAAGACCTCAAAATAAAAATTGTTCAATTGCTATGGTCACTACTTTCGAATTATACGTATAATTGTAATATTTTTTTCTTTCGAGAGTCTTTGATTTGTTATTCTCATTTTTTAACGCTTCAAAGTTCAAATGCAGAATTGTTTGGCATTAGGTTTTCAAATTTAGATATTCTTATTTGAATAGGTACTTCAAATTATAAATTCAATTTTGAGAACTTGAGTATGAAAATTTGAATGATCGGGAACATTTTTTTTAAGCCCGGAAAATGCGTTTGAATAATTTTTGAGTCTTGAACGTCAACTAGGGAGGTCCTCCTTCCAAAATCATATTTTTTTGTTCTCATCCTCTAGTTTTGTTCGAATCCCAAAAAAAATATCTCCAAATTTGAGAGATATCGGTTGAGGACCCTGAAGTTTCCCATTGATTTGACATGGGAAAAAGGCAACTTCTTGCATGATTATTTGACTAATACAACATTTTTTTCGTCGCCTATTCGTCATCTATTTTGGAAAAAATATTCACCTATTCACCTTTTCAATTCCAGTAGGGACTGCGATGACTTCCTTTGCTGAATTTGTACAGTGTGGCCGCTGGACCGGGAAATGACCGAAATTTTTTTTAACTGAGAAAACGTTGATGTGACAGTCAATTCATTTTTTACTGGAAATTTTACAAATTTTTACAAGAAAAATCTATCCAGTCACTGAAAATTTACAGATTCTTAACGTTGAAAATTAAATTGTTTCCATTCGAACGCCCTAGTGTTGAAAAAATGTAAACGTCCAATTGAAACTTTATGAACTACTTTCAATTTAAAAATAATTTCACATCAATCGATTCATAATCAAACGTTTTTATTCAATTTCAAATCCTATTCCAATATTGTTTCAGTCTAAAATATTCCATTTTCAACCCAATCAATTTGAACTTTGCTAATTGAAAAAAGAACAATATTTGACTGTTTATTTAAAATGAGCAATTATAAATCAAATATTAAAGACTCAATTGTTTTTAAATGTTTAATTTGTATATGAAAGTGTTGAATTTCGATGTATAAGTAACAAAAGAACAATTATTAACTGCAAACGGTTCGAATTAAAATAATTTGACGTTAAAAGATTTATGTATACAATAACGTTTGAGTTTCACAATTCTAATTTTAAAAAAAGAGAAAAAATTTATTCATTAATTAATTCAGTTGAATTAAATAATTTCATTTCATTCAGTTCAGTTGAACAATTAATAAATTAAATTTCAATTTCATTTAACTCAATCTTTTCCCCGAATTCGAAGAGGAACTTTCTTTTTTTTAACAATTCCATTGAGTTGAGGGCGAGCAAATTTTGTATTTTTAACATTTTTATTGAGCTTGAGATTGGAAAATTTCAATTTTGAGCTTTTTTTTTAAGTGTCCGAGGGACATTTTATATTTTTAAAATTTTCATCGAGATGAAAGGGAGGTAATTTCCTTTTTTAATTTATTTTCAATTGAGGAGAGATATGTTTTTATTTTTTGAATTGTTGAGGAGTTGAAAGGGACGAAATTCTTGTCATTTGTGCTTTTTCTGAATCGAAAGAGGGAAGCTTTTTCTTTTTAACGTTTTTATTGAGTTAGAAGAAAAGAATTTTCCAGTTTTCAATTTGAATTGAAAGAGGAAAATGTTTTTATTTTTAAGATATTTATAGAGTTGGAAGGAACGAAATTTTTGTTATTTTTTTTCTCAATTAAAATAGGCAATTTTTTCCTTTTTATCATTTTTATTGAATTAAAGGCCGGAGATTTTTATTTTAAATATTTTTTCTGAATTGCAAGGGGAATATTTTTCTAGAACATTTCCGTTGAGTTAAAAGAGAGAAAATTTTCGTTTTCAATTTTTTCTGAATTGGAAAAGCCTCATTTTTTTATTTTCAAGATTTTTATCGAGGTGGAAGGGAGGAAAATTTGGTTTTGAAGTTTTTGTGAACTGGAAGAGGCACTTCTTTTGTTTTTATCATTTTTATTGATCTGGAAAAAAGGAAATTTCTGTTTTTTTTCATTTTATGAATTGGAAAAATGATAATTTTTTATTTTTAACATTTTCATTGAGCTACAAGAGAGGAAATTTTCGTTTTCAATTTCTTCTGAATTGAAAGAGCGATATTTTCTTGTTTAAAGGATTTTATCGACTTAGAAGAGAGGAAATTTTGGTTTTACTTTTTTCTGAATTGGAAGAGGAACATTTTTTTATTTTTAAGATTTTTGTCGAATTGGAAGGGAGAAAATTTTGATTTTGAAGTTTTTCTGAACTGGAAGAGGCACTTCTTTTGATTCAATCTTTTTTATTGAATTGAAAAGGAGCAAATTTTTGTTTTTATCATTTCATGAATTGGAAAGAGGATAATTTTTTATTTTTCAAATTTTCATTGAATTGCAAGAGAAGAAATTTTTGTTTTCAATTTTTTATGAATTGAAAGAGTGATATTTTTTTGTTTAAAGATTTTATCGAATTGAAGGAGAGAAAAATTCTGGTTTTTACTTTCTTCTGAATTGGAAGAGGAACATTTTTTTCATTTTCAAGATTTTTGTCGATTTTGTCGTTTTGTTTTTCATTTGAGTTGGGAGGGAGGAAAGTTTGGTTATCAATTGTTATTCTGAATTAAAAGAAGTCATTTTTTTAAAACATTTTTATTGAGTGAAATGGGGTCAAATCTGGTATTTTTAACAAAAAATTTTGAATTAAAAATTTTGCAGTTTAAAAAAGTATAAAATTCGAAAGCGTTTTCACTTTGTGCTCGGTGTTATATGTTTTTCATGTACAAATTACTAAATTTGTTTTTAATTTCAAATCCAATAGATTCATTCTTTCGAAAGTTATCATGCTCACAGGCAGACATACAGACAGACACATTCGTAAAAACCTGTTTTGGGTTCAAGGGGTCTCAGACATTTAACAAGAACTGGGGGGGTCAAATTTTACACAAATCTAATACCTTCTCTGATGAGAATGTAAGAAAGCACTTTCAAGAGCTCTAAAATTTTCAATTTCAATGACTGTTACAAATTTTTGCGAACCAACAAAAAAAAACGAGAAATGGCCAGAAATTTTCTTCCTCGATCGAAACGGTCACCTTGTTATATCGAAAAAGTGTCAAGCTATAGCAATTTTAAGCATGCAAAATTTTGGTAAAGGCGAAAAATCGAGAGTTTGTGAGTAATCGTCTAGGGTTCGATCCCAAGAACAGGAATTTCTTAATCCTTTTTTTATTATTTCTCTCCATCTGAAAGATTCTATATAACAGTTGGTGATAAATCCGTGGAATTTTGATGCGTTTGCCGAAAGAGTACAAGAGTTTCCGTTTTCTCATAGTCGAGGGCTCATCCGTGAATTACCATTTCAGATTTTATTGCACCTGATCCAGTAGAAAAGCGGCATCTCTCTATTATCGCGGGCGTCATTTCGCTGGTTTGAAATGGTTGGAATTTAGTGCGCATTTGATTTACGAGGACGTTACACCTGCATATACCTGCGTGTACGCGGCACGTCTCACCGCTCACAGACCATTAAATTCTCTGGTCCTCATCATAATCCTTCATTTCTCTCAATATCTTTCTTGATAACACCCTTCCATCCTTCTCCCCCTTACCAGTAAAATTTCGCTTTTATCTCATATTTTATGACCTTTTTTGGATCGCAATAAAGATTTAAATTAATAAATCAAATTTTACGTCTCGAAATCCTGAGAGTAGTAAAAATTATGAGTATAATAGTGCTTTGGATAGCAAAGCTTCTTGAAAGAATGTAATATCCTCTACGTCCAACAATGATAGGGTTTCGTTGGATACTAGATTATTCACAAAACCAATTTAAATTTCCCGCCACAATGACATCATAATCGAGATTATGTTACTGAATAGTGAAGTCAATTGAGCGCGAAATTTGAATTGTGGGATTGCTCTTCTTTGGATTTAAATATTTCAGAATTCGTCTATTTTGAAAATTTGAATGACCGGGATTTTATCTAAGGTATCACTAACCACCCTCTTGCTCACAGACTTATTTTATATTTAAAAGCAATAATGTTTATAAGAAATTGATGGAGTATTTAGAAAATGAAATGAGTATTATTCGCCTATAATGAAAAATAAAGAAGGAAATGGGCTGCCTTGCAAATATTTTTCAAACAAAGAGGTAATATAGCGAAAAAAAGCTTCGAGATGATGGTACCGATACAAAGGGTGTCAGAGTTGGAGTGAAATGGAATCGTGAAAAGGGGGTGCACGTGGTGGAAGATGAAAAGTGGAAGAGGGATGAAAGTGCAGAAGAGGTAGTGAAATAAGGGAGGAAAAAAGACAAACATATAAGAGGTGGAAAGAGAGGAAAAGTGGGTAAGAGAGAGAAAATGGAAACGGGAAGGAGGGTCGAAGTGGTTGGGTGGAAGGAATATTGCCTGGAGCTTTATGACTTTTGGACGACACAGACTTTTACGATTATTAATCCCTATATTTTCCATGGATCTGTTTCGTCTTTGAATTCTCGTTCAATGCAGCCCATTCCTTTCTTTACTATATTTTTCCTGTGTAACCTACGCATAAGTGATAGAGGATTGTGTGTACTTAGTAAGCGACCCTTTTTTTTCTCTTGAAACTTGGCTCGTGCTCAATTTTGGAATTAGGAAACGGAGAAATGAGATATTTAGTTGAATAAAAAAAGTGGTTTGAGTATTATTAAAAATGAGGTTTTGTAAAAGTGGAAAGCAGAACACAGTAAATCCTGAGATATCAAAGAAATTTTGAACCTTAATTAACTTGAGCGCTTCAAATCCTTGAAGTTTCAAGTATAAGAATTGCATTTTGAACAAAATAGATCGATTTTTATCCAAATAGATGAATTTTCAAAGAAAAAAATCAATTTTCTATCGATGAGGACAAATTTTCAACAGAATACATGAATTTGCAACTAATCAGTTGAATTTAAGCAAAAAACACGAATTTGCAACAAGAGAGTGGAATTTTCATCCAAGAAAAATTTTTCCGTCAATAAAGAACAAAAATTTCATCTAAAATGTTCAATTTCCAAGCCAAAAAGATGAATTTACAACAAAATACATCAATTTTCAACCGAGAAGATTAACTTTCTATCAAAAAGAGATAATTTATCAACAAAATACTTCAGTTTTTCACCAAACAGTTGAATTTCAACTAAAAAAGATTCATTTATAACATAAAAAGTATAGTTGAATTTTCAGTCAAAAAATTTATTTTCAACCCAAAAAAAATGAATTTTCAATAAAATATTTATATATAGTATATATTATTATAATGTATACCATATTATTTTGTTATATATATATATATTATATTATTATATAATTTTCAACCAGAAAAAAGCTAAATTTCTACTAAATAGTTAAATTTTCAACCAAAAGGATGAATTTTCGAATTAAATTATAAATCTTCAAGCGAAAAAACTATTTTTCAACAAAGTAATTACACTATCAATCAAGTAGTTGAAATTTCAACCCAAGAAGATAAATTTTCAAAGAAGCATTTGATAGTTGATATTTCAGCAAAAAAAAAGTTTTAATTTTGTATCTAAATTAATTTAATTCGATCAAGGAAGACGAATTTTGAACAACATAGTTGAAACTTCAACTAAAACAGATTAATTTTCTATCGAAAGGGATAACTTTTTAACAAAACAATTAAATTTCAAATCCATATAATTAAATTTTTAATTGTAGAAGATAAATTTTTAACCAAAAACATTAACTTTCTACTAAAAAAGGCGAATTTTCAAAAAATATATGAATTTTTAATCAAAAAGAGTAATTTTCTATCAAAAAGACGAATTTAAGAAAAAATACATGAATTCTCAACTAGTTGCTTGAATTTTTGATTGAAAAAGATACATTTTCAACGAAAAACGAAGAATTTTTTATAAAATAGTTAAATTTTTAAACAAATAGATGAATTTCAAATTAAATTATGAATCTCAAAAAAAAATATCAAAGTTATTCCACTTTCGAACGAGTAGTTGAACTATCAACCAAAAAAAGCGTGTGAAACAGTTGAATTCAATCACAAAGAACGAATTTTCAACAGAATAGTTGAATCCTCTTATATAATCGAATAATTTGCAACCAAACATTCGCATTTTTTACCGACAAATACGAATTTTCAACAAAACACATCCATTTTTGACCAGATAGTTGAATTTTTTACTAGGAAAAAAATTAAATTTCAATCAAAAATGGAATTGTTAAATTTACAGTAAAGAAATTGATTTTGAAGCAAAAAAAACGAGTTTTCAAAAAAATAAATTTTCAACCAAAAAGATAAATTTTTACCTCAGGTGAAGAATCTTCAACTACCAAAAAAAGACATATTATCAACAAAATACTTAAGTTTTTCACCAAATAGTTCAATTTTCAGCTAAGAAGATTTATTTTCAACCAAAGAAAAGAATAGTTGGATTTTCAGAAAAAAAGTGTCAACCAACAAAAAACGAATTTTCAATTAAATAGTATAAATTTTTAACCAAAGAGATGAGTTTTCGACTTAAATGATGAATCTTCAAGCAAAAAAAAAAATTTTCAACGAAGTAGTTACACTCTCAATCAAGTAGTTGAATTTTCAACCAAAAAAGATAAATTTTGAACAATGAATGTAATAGATGATATTTTAACGAAAAAATATTTTAATTTTGTATCTAAATTAATTTAATTCGATCAAAAAAGACGAATTTTCAACAAAATAGTGGAGACTTCAACAAACCAGATTAATTTTCTATAAAAAGGGATGGCTTTTTAAAAAATTGATTAAATTTTAAACCATGTAAATAAATTTTAAATTGAAAAAGATAAATTTTTAACCAAAAACATTAATTTTCTACGAAAAAGACGAATTTCCAAAAAATATATGAATTTTTAGCCAAAAACCGTGATTTTCTACTAAAAAGACGAATTTGAAAAAAATACATGAATTTTGAACTAGTTACTTGAATTTTCGATTGGAAAAGATACATTTTCAACAAAAAAAAAGAATTTTCTATAAAGTAATTGAATTTCTAAACAAAAAAATGAATTTCCAAATTAAATGATGAATCTTAAAAAAAAATGTAACAAAGTAGTTCCACTTTCAACCAAGTAGTTGAATTATCAACCAAAAAAGGTGTGTGAAACAGTTGAATTTAACAACAAAAAACGAATTTTCACAGAAATAGTTGAATCTTCTAGTATAACCAAATAATTTTCAACCAAAAATGGAAATGTTAAATTCACAGTAAAGAAATTAATTTTGAAGCAGAAAAACGAATTTTCAAAAAAATAAATTTCAACCAAAAAGATAAATTTTTACCTCGGGTGAAGAATCTTTAACCAGAAAAAAATGAATTCTCAACCAAATAATTGAATTTTCAACCGGAAATGATGAATTCTTAACAGAAAATTCAAAAGAAAATGTAAGAGTCTATATTAATCCAAAAAAGATTTAAATTTTGAATCGAAAACAGTTGAATTTAAACAAAAAAGACGAATTTTCAACAAAATAGTTGAATGCTCATCCATAACAGATTAATATTTTACCAAATGGTTGCATTTTTAACTGAAAATATTAACCAAAAAAGACGAATTTTCAACAAAATACATAAATTTTCAACCAAAGAAATAAACTTTCAACTAAAATGATAAATTTTCTACCCCAAAAAAATGAGTTTTTGACAAAGTAGTTCAACGTTCAACCAAGAAGTTAAATCTTCAAGGGAAAAAGATGAATTTTCGACTAAAATGATAAGTCTTCAAGCAAAAAAAATATTTTTAACAAAGTAGTTACAATTTCAATCAAGTAGTTGAATTTTCAACTAAAAAAGATTTCAATTTTGTATCTAAAATAATTTAGCTCGATCAAGAAAGACGAATTTTCAACAAAATAGTTGAAACTTCATCCAAAACAGATTAATTCTCTATCAAAAGGAATAACTTTTTAACAAAATAACTCAATTTCAAGCGAAGTAAATAAATTTTTAATTGCAAAAGATAAATTTTCAACCATAGACAATAATTTTTTGCCAAAAGAGACGAATTTCCGAAAAAAATATGAATTTTCAATCAAGAAGACTAATTTTCTACCAAAAAGACGAATTAGAAAAAAAACATGAATTCTGAACTAGTTACTTGAATTTTTGATTGAAAAAGACACATTTTCAACAAAGAAGGGATTTTCTATCAAATAGTTAAATTTTTAAACAAAAATTATGAATTTTCAAATCAAATGATCGATCTTTAAAAAAAAATTTAACAAAGTAGCTCCACTCTTGAACAAGTAGTTGAATTAGCAACCAAAAAAGTGTGTGAAACACTTGAATTCAACCACAAAAAACGAATTTTCAACAAAATAGTTGAATCCTCTAGTATAACCAAATAATTTCAACCAAACATTTGCATTTTTACCAACAAATACCAATTTTCAATAAAATACATGAATTTTCAACCAGATAGTTCTTTTTTTTCACTAAAAAAATTAATTTTCAACCAAAAATGGAGTTGTTAAATTCACAGTAAAAAAATTTATTTCAAAGCAAAAAAAAAAAACAAATTTCCAACAAAATAAATTTTCAACCAGAAAGATGAATTTTTAACTCAAGTGAAGAATCTTCAAGCAAAAAAAAAATGAATTTTCAACCAAAAAACAAGAATTCTTAGTAAAAAGCGTAACACAAAATGTAATACAGTCTATATTTTAGCCAAAAAACATTTTGATTTAAAATCAAAAATAGTTGAATTCAACCAAGAAAAGTGAATTCCCAACAAAATAGTTGAATGCTAATTCATCATAGATTAATTTTTCACACAATGGTTGCATTTTTAACGGGAAAGGTTAAGTTACTACCAAAAAGGACGAATTTTCAACAAAATAAATAAATTTTCAACTGTTTAGACGAATTTTCAACCAAGATGATTATATTTCTGCCAAAAAATACGAATTTTCAACAAAATACATAAATTTTCAACCAAAGAAATGAACTTTCAACTTAAATGATGAATCTTCTACCAAAAAAAAATGAATTTTTAACAAAGTAGTTCAACTTTCAACCAAGTAGTTGAATCTTCAAGCGAAAAAGATGAATTCTCAACAAAAAATGTAATAGTTGATATTTTAACTAAAACAGATTTTAATTTTAAATCAAAAAAAGTTGAATTCAACCAAAAAGACGAATTTTCAACAAAATAGTTGAAAACATAAGTGAGTCCTTGACCAAAACAGATTCAATTTCAACCAAACAGTTGCATTTTTAACTTAGAAGATTAATTTTCTACCACAAAAAACGAATTTTGAACAAAATGCATCAATATTTAACCAAATAGTTGAAGTTTCAACCAAATAAAAAAACTTTTAACTAAAATGATGAATCTGCGACTAGAAAAAAAAAGAATTTTTAACAAAGTAATTCAACTTTCAACTAAGTAGTTGAATCTTCAAGCAAAAAAGGTGAATTCTCAACGAAAAATGTAATAGTTGATATTTCAACTAAAACAGATTTCAATTTGAAATAAAAAACAGTTGAATTCAACCATAGAGACGAATTTTTAACAAAATAGTTCATAACATAAATGAATCCATGACCAAAACAAAATAAATTTCAACCAAACAATTGCATTTTTAACTTGAAAGATTAATTTTCTACCACAAAAAAACGAATTTTGAACAAAATACATAAATTTTTAACGAAATACATAAATTTTCAACAAAATAGTTGAATTTTCAACCAAATAAAAAAAATGTTAAGTAAAATGATGAATCTGCGACCAAAAAAATGAATTTCTAACAAAGTAGTTTAACTTTCAACCACAAAAAAAAATTTAGTTAAGAAAGAGAAAAAGTTCAAGCAAATTGTAAAATTTCCAAACATACAGTTGAATTTTCAACCAAAAATTATAACTTTTTAACGATATTTTGAAATGTTTAACAAAATAATTATGTTTTCAACGTAATGATACAATTTTTGAGTGAAAAAGGTGAATTCTCGACTCAAAATATATTAGCAGACTTTGTAACAAGAAGGAATTATTTTTCGGAGATAAATATCTGGATTTTCTTTTTGGATTCTATTAATTCATTTCGCATATAAGTGAAAAAACGAGAAGAAGGAAAATAGGGAAAGCCTCTGAAGTCTGCGATAAATGGATTGGCATTTTGAAAATTTGTTAACTGAAGAATAATAGTTTAAATAAACATTTATTTTTATTTTCAATATTTGTCAAATCAAATCTGAAGTGAGGGGTGGTTGAAAATTTCGGAAAAACACCTTACATAATTTGTGGATGTCCACTAAAATGCTGTAAGGTGTTCTAAGGTAAACATTAACATTTGATACATGCATCAAATGTTAATATTCATTTGGAAGTTATAATTTTGATACCAGATCTGGATCATTTTAATCAACTGAGTATCAGTCTGCTGCAAATCACTTCGATCCAACTTCATGATGGAAGTAAAACCCAAGGCTTTTCTGTGAAGTGGAAAATGATAAAGTAAGAAGAAGGAAATGGATATATTTTCTAAAAACCTGAAACGATCCTCTCAAGCCCTTTTGTAAAAAAGAAAACATTCCAGGATTCTTTTGAATTTGAAATTTCGGAGTGCTTTGTCGTGTACGAGTATTACACAGGCCGACAAAATTCGAACAAATTCCAGACCCAGCAACCAGAGTATACTTTTCCCAAGGTTTTTGGTGCGCTGAACAAGAATCTGGTCTCAGAATTGCTCCATCAGGTCAGGTTTTCGAGATATCCTGAGCTGAAAGTGCGAAAATCCTGGTTTTTGCCTATATTTGAGGTTATGTAGCATAACGAATTCGACTTTTATTGTAAAACTACTCCCAGCATCTTAAATTACAAGCCTTGTCCTTTTAAATGAGCTTTATTGTGCT
>JAUMHM010000078.1:33537453-33551642 GCA_032362435.1 Melikaiella ostensackeni | reverse complement strand
GAACTTGACCTTCAGTTTTCGACACTAAAAAAGTGTACCAAGGGCTAATCCAATAAATTCATTCTTTCAAAAGTTATCGTGCTCACAGACAGACATACAGACAAACAGACAGGCACATTCGTAAAAACCTGTTTTTCGAGTTCAGGGGGTCTCAAAACGTGGACATTTGACAAAAATGGGGGGGGGGTCAAATTTTACTCAAATCTAATACCTTCTCTGATGACAATGTAAAAGAAACAGTTGTTTTAGTAGTGTTAATTACTTTTGTTTAGTTTTTTTACACACGCTGTAAATTTCTTGTTTGTTGATGTCCATGGAAATATTTTTGAATCTCTTAAAAAACAAGGAAAACCTTTAACATTAGTTGAAATGTTTAGAAATCCCAGAAAATCCTTTTAAAAGCATTGAAATCCGTGAAAGTCTCCTAAAATCCACTGAAATTCTTTGTAATCCCTTGAAATCGCCTGATAAGTTTGGAAATCTTTGAAATCATTTCAAGTCTCGTGAAATATTCACGAAATCCGACAAAATCACTCAAAACCCATGGAAATTTTCTAGGATTTCCTGAAATTTCTTGAAATTCGTTGAAATCCATTGATGTATTTTAAATCTTTGAACGGTTTTGGAACTTGTAAAATTCCTTGAAATCTGTGGAATCCTGTAAAATCCCTGGAAATAATCTGAAATCCTATGTCAAGTAAATAAATAAATCATTCATTTGTAGATTCTCTATTTTTCGCATCAATTCTTTTGATATTTTAGAATTATTTATTTGTGTATTGATTTTCTATAATTATTTTTTCAGAATCGCGAAACAATTTTAAGAAATTCATTACAGGTAATTCATTATAGACCTATATTGAATTTCCTATGATATTTTTTCGTGAGGGTGATTGCATGGGATTCTAAAAGACTGCTTGTTGGATGCAAAGGATTACATGAGATTGCACGAGATTCCACGCGATCTAATGCAGATTGCAGTGCATGGGATTGCACGAAATTTTATAGAGATTGCTCTTGATTTGATAGAGATTGCATGGGATTTCATCGAGATTGCATGGGATTACAAGGGATTGTAAAATACTGCATGGGGTTGCACGAAATTTTATAGAGATCGCTCGATATTTTATAAAGATTGCATTGAGATTGCATGGGACTGCAAGGGATAATAAGGATTACATGGGATTGCAAAAGATTGCATGACATTGCATAAGATTGCATGAGATTCCACGAGATTGCATGCAGATTGCATTGTATGAGATTGCACGAAATTTTATGGAGATCGCTCGAGATTTTATAGAGATTGCATCGAGATTTCATGGGACGACAAGGGATTGTAGAGGATTGCATGTGATTGTAAAGGATTGCATGGGACTGCACGAGATTGCAAAAGATTGCAGAGAGAGTTTACACCGGATTGCATGAGTAATTAGCCTCTCGACTTTAATGTAGTTTTAGGCTGGAGAAAAATGACAGTAAAAATTGAAGAAATTTCGAAAATGAAGATTAGAATATCAAATTTAAAATGAGTCAAGTAAAATCAAAATATGTTCAGCGCTTTCCGAGTTATTATTTAAAAAGTGTAGTCACGAGATGTCAGCGTGAAAAATGGGATTATAACTTGTTGCTCGAGCTATTAACTTGAATTTGAACTTGAAACTTGAACATGAACTTGACTTTAATTTTGTAGGGCTCATTTTGAAATTGATAGTCTAATCTTTATTTTTTCTTTTTCTTACATATTTTTCGATCTTATTCGATATTTTACGTAATCTAAAACGACTTGAGGTTAATTGGAATAATTTTTTTCTTTACAGTTATAGTGAATTTTGTCTTATGTGAAGAATTGAATAGAATATTAGGAAATATTATGAATAAGTGAAGTTTGAAATATTAATAACGCTACGATTTAATCATATTTTGATAATGATAAATACTCTATTTCCATTAGAGGAATCTTATTTGCTTTCAACATGAACAGTAATTTTCATGTGAATTTATTACATTAATTACAAATATACGGGCACATTATTGGAAAGTCAATTTCCATCCATCATCGTATCCCATCAGAGCAAATATTACATACCTACATCTAATAGTACTTAACTATAAATTAGTTATTATTTACCCCGATAAACATTGGTTGGCATTTATAACATAATATAACATTTGATTTATATTATAACATTTGATTTAATTTGATGAAAGTCATTATATATTTTGGTATGAATTCTTCGTTAATAGATTTTGATTTTAAAAGGTAGAATCTCAATACTATAATTAGTAGCACTAATGAACTATTTATTTTAGTTTTTTTTTTCCCAAGTCCAAACTCTTATTAATTGATTACTTGATCTATTAATTTAATCAAGGAAGATAAAAGCTATATGGAATAAACGGAAGAAAAGATATAAAGATAAAGAAAAATTTAAACATCAAAAATCAATTAAAAGAAAATCAGAGGAAAGAGTTTGTAAGGAAAATCCGAGGGAAAATCAAATCCTAGAAAAGGAAATTTTCTTTCTTCCACTTGTTCCTACTTTCTGAACTATTCCTCTTTTTTCCTCATTTTCTTTCATTTTGTTTCTTTTTGCTTTTATTTATCTTCAATTCTTATATTCATCCCTTCTCCCATTCATTTGAATTTAAAGAAAACTTCGTCTCTTCCTATTCTCACATCTCTTATTTCATCCATTCTTTTTCTATCATTTCTTTCTTCTTTATTTGACCTCTCTTCCTTCATAACATTAATCACAAAAGAAACCCTAAATATCCTAAATAACCCTAAGTTGAAAATTGTTCAAGTCCGAGACATTCAGAATGAAATGGCATGTTTCAATCCTAGTGAGAATGGCTCATGAAGCAAGATGAGGTTTGATGGTGGGTCAAATGGATAGTGGATGTGGGACATGCGGTTTTACTGTGGGTAATATCGTGTTGTCGCCAAGTCGGTGGCTGGAGAGGCAATAGCCAGGCAACCGAGAGAAAGGATGAGGAAGCAGAATAAAGGAAGGAAGGAAGATGGAATCGATATCTGCGTGGCACGCGCCATCCAGCCATCCCATCCAACCATCCAGCCAGACCGCTCTAACCACCACTCCGTTCGTTGACAAGCTCCGACCAACCACTTCGACCCTCTCTCATTCTCTCTCCTCTTTCCTCTTCAACAGTCCTCACGTGGATAGCCCCTACGACTCAAATCCCGTCTTGTCATTTAGATAAAAGGTTCTTTCTTCTCCATTTAAGCACTGGAGATAACAGGTTTCACCCATGCAGATAAACCTTTATTCTAATACGGAATATACGCCCTAATTAAATCCTTTCAGACTCTTTTATAATGATTCCTTTGATTTCATTGGGTTAGCTTTGTTCTTCACAGAAAATATGAATTGAAATACTCATACCAAGGTGCCCAAAAAAAATTGTGTTCTTGAATTTTTCAAAGGCTACCCCCTAAATTTCTCCATACACTCAAACCGCGGTTTCAGTCCAGTATCGGGGGTTGTCTTCAGTTTGTTCTGGTCTCAAATCGGGGGGATCCAAGCGTAGTCAGGGCCGTGAGAACCATTTCCTAATATTACGCAATCTCCGAACGGGAGTTCGAACCTGAGTGCACGCGCACTGCGCCTTTATCTATACGCTGCCGGTGTTTCACGCTTGGTTGAACACCGTCTCTCGCCCTGCGCGCCAGAGAAACTACGCGGACCAGTCGTTCTAGGAAGGCCGAAACTGGGGGGATTAAAACGGCTGTTTGAGTGTATTAGTGAAAAACTATTTCCATAAGTTTTCTTTTATCCTTAAAAAATTGTTTAGAGGTACTGCTAGGCCGTTTTAGGACGGAAAACAAATTTTCTTAGTTTTCATTGTTTAAAAATACAAATTTAAGGCTGAAAAACTTGTTCACCCCTAGAAAGTATTTGTTGTTTATTGAGGAGTAAGCCCTTAATTTCATCAGACAAAAAAATATTTTTGCAGATATTATCGGGTGTAGAATACGAAAATTTTTCCTTTCATGACAGACTCTTTCATAATACACTGAAAGTCCCATAAGGGTCTGACTTTGGTTCTTGCCCAAATTGGCCTTGGACATATGGCGGAGCAACTCCAATGTCAACAATCAGGGCCGTATGTGGCCGTAATGCGAAATATGCACGCGAGTGTACGAACTGCCCGCTTGGTTAGTACGGTAGTGAACGAGTTTGCTGGCTCTATAACGCCGCTCTCTGTACCCTATCGACTCCTGATCCTCGAACGAAATTCTCGGAATGACATATTGCAGACTGACTTATTGGGGACTTTCAGTGTAATTCCTTCAAATTTCATTAGGTTAGTCTTGTTTTTCACAGAACATATGAATTGAAATACCCATACTAGGATGCCCAAAAGAGAAATGTGTTTTAGAATTTTCCAAAGGCTACTCCCTAAATTTGTTCATATTAGTGAAAAAGTACTTCTATAAATTTTATTTTATTTTTGAAAAATTGTTTAGAGATACCGCCAAGTCGTTTTAGGTCCGAAAATTAATTTTCTAAGTTTTCAATGTTTAAAAATATAAATTTAAGGCTGAAAAATTTGTTCACCCCTAGAAAGTATTTTTTATTTACTAAGGAGTAAGCCCTTAGTTTTATCAGACATAAAATTTTTTTTCAGATATTATCGGGCGTAGAATGCAAAAATTTGTCGTTTCATTACGGACTCTTTCCTAATAATTTCGTTGATTTCATTAGGTTAGCTTTGTTCTTCACAGAGAATATGAATTGAAATACTCATACTAGGGTGCCCAAAAAAATGCGTTTTTGAATTTTGCAGAGGCTACTCCCTAAATTATTTCATACCATATTAGTGAAAAATACTTCCATAAATTTTATTTTATTTTTAAAATTTTGTGTAGAGGTACCGCTAATCCGTTTTAGGTCTGAAAATGAATTTTCTTAGTTTCCAATTTAAAAATACAAATTTAAGGCTGAAAAATTTGTTTACCCCTAGAAAGTATTTGCTATTCATTGAGGAATAAGGCCTTAGTTTTATCAGACAAAAAAATTTGTTTGTCGATTTCATTGAATCTTTAATTGCTGAAAATAGGACTTGATATAAAATGATACGTAAAAATACATTTAAAGTACTATGGGAATTTTTGAACTACAAAAATGTGTATGTTTTGTATATTTCGAAATTCAATTTTGTTCTGTCATCCAGTATACATATTTTGAATTTATTCCTTATAGAGAATATCCTCTTATTATTGTGAAAAATATCCTGTTCATATTATTTCAGGAAAAAAAATGTTTAAGGGCCACTTCAGACCATTAATTGTAATGAAATGAGAAATTTTCGTATTCTACGCCCGATAATATCTTCAAATCAATTTTTTTTTGTTTCATAAAATTCAGAGCTCATTCCTCAATAAAAACAAATATTTTTGGGGGGTGGAAAAATTTTCCAGCCTTGAATTTGTATTTTAAAAAAAATTTTAACTAAGAAATTTTTTTTTCAGACCTAAAACGGGCTAGCAGAACCTCTAAGCAATTTTTTTTAAATAAAAGAAAATTTATGGCAGTATTTGTTCACCAAAAGGAAGAAATTAAGGGGATAGCGTTTTCCAAATTCAAAAACACAAATTTTTTTGTGTACCCTAACCTATATTGGCTAATCAATATTGGGGATGGACAAAATGACACTAAATGCAATTTTTTAAAATATTAAAATTTTGATATTACCATGGAACAGTGTTAAGCGGAACACCCAGAATTTTCCATTTGATGACTTAATATTGCTTTTTCTGCATAAAAAATGGGTGTCCCGCTTTACCTCACCTATCCCACGAAGCCCGTCACCAAAATCAAAATAATGTCTACAATTTCAAATGTACGAGTGTCTAACATTGAGCGACGACAAACCTCAACTTCTCAACTAACAAAACTGCGAAATCGTTCTTATTGGCTAAAAACACCTTTTAATACAAGATACATAACCCAGTTAAACATCTCTGATAAAAGAGTTTGTCAAAAAAACTAGAAATCATTTTAAAAAATCAATAAACTCGTGTGGAAAAATGGATCGAAAAAAATGTATTGCCCTCAGGCGATGAGGGGCCCATGAGGGCAATCTAGGCGTCGCCCTTCATGGGAATGACATGCTAATCCATAAGGATCCAGCATAAGCTTCCCTCGTGGTTGCCCTTATGGTCGCTCTCAAGGGGCCCCCGAGGGCCTATCGCAGTTTATAAAAATACTTTTAATAAAGATCTCCTCATCATTTTTAAGCATATTTTAATATGTGTCCACGTGTGTGAGTGTATGTGAACATGCATAAAAAATTTGAAAATAAAAAAAAACATTAACGCCTCAACGGAGACATCAAAATTTGTTGAAATTATCTTTATTTTCAACTAGGGGGCTACGCCCCCTGCGCATGTTTCACGCGCGCCAGCCTCTAAAGTAGGATTATTATTGCTCATACATATTTTTTTATCGGTTGCTATGAGAAATACATAAAAATAATTCTATTTGTTGAAAAAATTGGAAGGGGGCCCACTTCAAAAGTTATTTTATTTTTGTTGGAAAGGGGGAACTTCCGATGTACATACTGTTCATTATTTTTCATGTTCTTCACATTCTCTTCCATGATACATGTTAATATCTTCTTTAACTTCTTCTCATACATTCTGTTTGTGGATGACTGTTTTCATCTGTTGAAAAAAAATAATTTTATTTCAAACAACATACATTTTTTCATTTAGATTGATTCTCAGCCTCTTCCTCTTTTTTTCCTCATTTTCTTTCATTTTGTTTCTTTTTACTTTTATTTATCTTCAATTCTTATATTTATCCTTTCTCCCATTCATTTGAATCTAGAAAAAACTTTGTCTCTTCCTATTCTCACATCTCTTATTTCATCCATTCTTTTTCTATCATTTCTTTCTTCTTTACTTGACCTCTCTTCCTTACGTCAGTGCTAAATGAGGGCGCGAAAAGTTCAACAAATATTATTACGTTCCGAGAAAATTGAGAGAGAAGATTTTTTTTTCGCTCAAGGTGCAACCTTCCTCAACTTCAGACGGTGATTTAAATTGTTGTTTCAAATTAAAAGAAGCAAAAGAAAAATGTATTTATAGCTGTTGTATTGCGAAAAATTTCGAAAAGTTCTAAAAAGCCAAAAACTTGTGAAAAAGAGTAAAAACAAATTTTGGGAAATTGCAAAAAAAATTGAGCAATGAGCCAAGATGAGCCAATAATTTCGATTTTGCAAAAATAGCAGATGTGTCCTTTTGAAACGTCACTAATCAATGTAGCCCCGTTACCGTTACCGTTTTTTTGTCCCCAAAATGACCCAGTGTCCTTTCGGTACCTTTGCGTTGCACGCCAACTCAGCTATTCATATCTCCGACTAAAATGATTCCTTCCCTAGGATATCAAGTGCCTATAATCTCGTAGACCGAGTCTCAGAAGGTGTCTTTTACATCCCTACTGTCGCCATCCTATCCCAGGCTACATTATTATTTGTATTATTCATTGTTGAAAGTATACACCCAACTGCAACTTGATGCGAGAAATTTATTCCATAAGTACAAAGTCATGTTCAAATTAAGCAGCTAAATCGTCATAAGTTGGAGTGTCCATTCATAACGTCACTCCCACTAAACGTCGGTCATTGGAAGGAAAGTATGAGAACAAAGCCAGAATCAAACGACTTATAATCGGTTTGTGTTGCACACTGAGGAGGGCACCAATCTCCTGCAGTTTGGTCTCTAAGATGGAAAAGTACCATTCATTGCTTCAAAAATGTGATAAGAGTTTTCATCCGTGAAAACTTTCCATAAATTTTCGAAGAGCCTCCACAAATTTTCGAAAGTCTTCATAAAGAGTTGCTATAATTTCCCGAAAGTTTGCATCATTTTCTTAAAATTTCCATAAGTTTCCAAGATCTTCTATAAATTTCCGATAATTTTTCAAAAATCATACATTTCCATTAACTTTTTTTCATAAAAGTGGACTTGTCTTTGTCTACCCGACGAAACTTTTTGAAATTTGCTGTGAAAATTTGGAAAAACTGTTCTCTTTAAACACTAAGGCCTTTAAGAAATTTATGTTTTTTGCATCAAATAAAATACCACAAATAAAAAATTCGTCGTGAATTTTGTTGATAATAGGAGAAATGCTCATTTAATGTAAAGAATCTTTAAAAACACTAAAAGATATTGAAAAATAAGCGCGTGGGAGAAGGTAACAGAATTTTTCAATGTATTTTTTAAAAAGCTTCAATTCACACTCTCTGAAATAGAACCTTTCAATATGCACGTTGCGATTTAAACCCTTATCATTTGGACACATCGATTTTCAATTGGAATAATTATTATAAAAGTGTCGTTTTCCTTTTTCTTAAACTCGTTATAAATTTTTCTCAGTAATGACAGTCATAAATTTTTCTGAAGCATTAACATTTCCAAAGTAAAATAAAATTTAATGAAATTCTTCCTTCGAGATAAATCATCTTTCCCCGATTTTATGTGACACAAACTCGGAGGACGAATCCCTTGAGGAGAAAAATCTATCGTTTTGCGGATATTCACGGTCCGGCTGTTCCTAGACCGCACAACTTGACGCAATATTCGTAATAACGAACTAAAGCTCTTACCATTAGGAAATTCGATGTATCGGTTCGTAGACACTGCTACAGACATTTTATTTAACCAACAATGTAGAAACTCCATTCAATTTCATCCAACATTTCATTTTTCGGCAATACTTATAGAAAATTGCTTCGAAAATTTACCCTTTATTAACTCTTTCTTTAAAAACTATTTATTATCTCTGTAAATTTCAATTTAGATTTGTCCAATTGTTTAACATCATACAGAGGAGATCTGATCAATAAATGTCTGTTGTATCGAGATTCATGATGAAGAGAAATTTTCAAAACAATTTTCTTGTGAAACGAAAAATAAGTTCCAAAAACAAGAAGATGGTTCAAATCCGGCTTGCAGTGAAATTTTTGGAACTTATTTTTCGTTTAACACGAAATTTTGTTTGACGAATTATCTTAGTCATGAATCTCGATACAACAGATATCTGTTGATCAAATCTCCACTGTATGAAGTTTAAAAATCAGAGCCATCGTATGCCAAAGGCCAAAAACCGCAGAAATGCATGTGATGAATAACACGGCATAAAATAGAACATTTATAGCTCAATAATATTTCGTTTTCAAGTAAATTAGTCAAGCATTGTGCTAATAAATAAATGAGTAAAATTCGACTATGTATGAGTCATTTTTTTTAATTCAACAGTCAAATCTATACTAAATGAATTAGTCAAATTTTACTACATTCAGGTTCATAGATTTCTGCACTTATTCGTTGAAAAAAATGAAACTATTTGACTTTCGGATTTTCTCATTAGATAAGAGAAATAATTAATTAGCATTTTTATAACAAATTATACAGACATAAATGAAATTAATTTCGGTTCAATTCAAAACTTTTGAGACTCGCGCTAAATCGACGAAGTTAGTTTAATATAGTACCAAAACTTCTAAACTTGAAGGAACTTCGTACAATGTACTCAGGACAGATGATTGCCAAATGCAACCCAGTCCTTCCATTAGGAGAAAATTGAGGGCCTGGATGCAATTAGGGCACATAAAATTTTCTCTTGCGAAAACGAAGTCCCATGGAGACTTCTTAACAAATTTTCAAAATTTAAATTTTAAACGATGTATCTGGATCTTAAATTTCATTGCGCATCTTTTTTTACTTAGAAAAAAAGTTGTAGCTTTTTTAGCTTTCAAATTCAACTAAAAAGATTGTCTTTTTTGGAAGAATGTATTTTCTTTCTTTTTCCACTACAACTCGTGCTCAGTTTGTAAGTTTTCGAAAATTTTCAATGTAATTCTCAGGGATTTCCCTTCAGAGTATTATTCGACTGATGGAGCAATCAGAACTTAAAAATGTTCGTTTCAAAAAAGCTTATTCATTTTTTTCTGACGATGGACGTAAATTCAGTTTTTATGTCTTCTAGCGTTTCGTTTATCAAGGGAATTTTGAGCAGGCGAGAATTTCTTGTTAAGAAAAACCGGAAAAGGGTATAATAAAGTTTTTTGGAAAGTTTCAGAGCAAAATATTGAATGGTTTAGGAGCAGTAATGACTTTAGTTCATGGGAGCGCTCGAGTTTTCGAGTTTACTTTAGGCTCCGGGGCTTATCGTTTTTGCTTATAAAAACGACATTGCTTAAATTTCCTAGTGGATAATAATTTAACACAAAAAAGTTTATAATACACTTATGAATTTTATTTAATTCTTCATTAATTTCTACACAAACTATACCATTCAATATTTACCTATCTTGGTTATACAATTGAGGGTCCAGATGTAATAAGGGCACACAAAATTTTCTCTTTCGAAAACGAAATCCCCTTGAGGCATTCAAACAAATTTTCGAATTTCTGTTTGTGAAGGATGTATCTGGATATTGAATTCGATTGCGCATATTTTTTTTACTTAGACAACATATTCTAGCTTTTTTAGTTTTCAAGTTGAAGTAAAAAAACGGTCTCCTTTGGAAAAATCAACTTTAATTTGTCTTTCACTTGATCTCGTGCCCAGTTTGTCAGTTTTTGAAAATTTAAAATAAAATTATCAGGGATTTAAATGCAGGGTATCCTTTGACTGATTGAATAATCAAAATTAGAAAATGTTTGTTGAAAAAAATACTATTAACTTTTTTCTAACGCTGGGCGTAAAGTTCTCGCCACGAAAATTCGGAGAAAGGTATAATAAAGTTTTTTGGAAAGCTGCCGAACAAAACATTAAATAGTTAAGGAGCAGTAGTGATTTTAGTTCATGGGAGCGCTCGAGTTTTCGAGTTTACTTTAGGATCCAGGGCTTACCGCCGCGTCACGGTGTCACGCTTGTGAGTTTTTGCTTATAAAAACGACATTGCTTAAATTTCCTAGTGAATAATAACTAAACAACAGAAATTTTATTAGACACCTATAAATTTTATTAAATTCTCTATTAATTTTTACACAAATTATACAATTTAATGTTTACCTATCGTACTTATACAATTGAGGGTCCGGATGCAATAAGAGAACACAACATTTTCTCTTGCAAAAACGAAGTCCCTTTGAGGCTTTCAAACAAATTTTTAAATTTCAAATCTTGAAGGATGTATCTGGATGTTAAATTTTGTTGCGCATATTTTTTGACTCAGAAAGAATGTTGTAGCTTTTTTAGTTTTCAAGATGAAGTAAAAAAACTGTCTCCTTTGAAAAAATCAATTTTAATTCGTCTTTCGCTGATTGTTGAAAAAAAATGTTATTAATTTGTTTCCAACGCTGAGCATTAATTTAACTTCTATGTCTTCTAGCGTTTCGCTTAAGAGAGGAATTTTGAGCTGGCAAAAATTTTTCGCGACCAAAATTTGGAGAAAGGTATGGTAAAGCTTTTTGGGAAGTTTCAGATCAAAATATTGAATAGTTTAGAAGCAGTAATGATTTTAGTTAATGAGAGCGCTCGAGTTTTCGAATTTACTATAGGCTCGGGGGGTTTTCGCCGCGCCACACCACGCTGCCTCGCTAGTGAGTTTTTGCTTATAAAAACGACATTGCTTAAATTTCGTAATGATTAATAATTTAACAAAAGAAAGTTTATAAGACACTTAAGACTTTTATTTCATTCCTAATTAATTTTTACACAAACTACGCAATTTAGTGTTTACCTATCTTGCTTATACAATTGAGGGCCCAGATGCAATAAGAGCACACAAAATTTTCTCTTTCGAAAACGAAGTCAACTTGGGGCTTTTAATCAAATTTTCAAATTTCAATTCGTGAAGGATGTACCTGGGTATTAAATTTCATTATCTATATTTTTTACTCAGAAAAAATGCTTTAGCTTTTTTAGTTTTCTAGTTAAAGTAAAAGAACTGTCTTCTTTGGAAAAATCAATTTTAATTCGTCTTTCAGTTCAACACGTGCCCAGTTCGTCAGTTTTCGAAAATTTTGAATGAAATTATTAGGGATTTCAATGCAGGGAAACCTTTGACTGATTGACTAATCAGTATTTGGAAATGTTGGTTGAAAAAAATGTTATTGATTTTTTTCTAATGCTGGGCGTAAATTTAACTTCAATGTTTTCTAGCGTTCCGTTCAAGGAGGGAATTTTGAGCAGACAAAAATTTCTCGCGATGAAAATTCGGAGAAAGGTATGATAAAGCTTTTGGAAAGTTTCAGATCAAAATATTGAATAATTTAGGAGCAGTAATGATTTTAGTTCATGAGAGCGCTCGAGTTTTCGAGTTTACTATAGGCACCGGGGCTTACCGCCGCGGTGTCACGCTAGTGAGTTTTTGCTTATAAAAACGACATTGCTTGAATTTCTTAGTAAGTACTAGTTGAAAAAAGAGTTCATATAACACTTATGAATTTTATTTAATTCTATATTAATTTTTACACAAACTATGCCATTTAATGTTTACCTATCTTGCTTCTACAATTTGAGGGTCCAGATGCAATAAGGGCACACAAAATTTTCTCTTGCGAAAACGAAGTCCCCTTGAGGCTTTTGAACAAATTTTCAATTTTCAATTTTCGAAGGATGTATCTGGATGTTAAATTTTGTTATGCATATTTTTTTACTTAAAAAGAATGTTATAGCTTTTCTAGTTTTTAAGTTAAAGTAAAAAAACTGTCTCCCTTGGAAAAATCAATTTCAATTCGTCTTTCACTTCAACTCGTGCCCAGTTCGTCAGTTTTTGGACATTTTGAATGAAATCATAAGGGATTTCAATGTAGGAAAACCTTTGACTGATTGAGTAATCAGAATTTGGAAATGTTTGTTGAAAAAAATGTTATTAATTTTTTTCTAACACTGGGCGTAAATTTAACTTCTATGTCTTCTAGCGTTTCGTTTATCGAGGGAATTTTTAGCAGGTAAAAACTTCTTGCAAAAAAAATTTGGAGAAATGTGTGATGAAGTTTTTTGGACAGTTTCAGATCACAATATTAAATAGTTTAGAAGCAGTAATAGTTTTAGTTTATGAGAGCGTTCGAGTTTTCGAGTTTACTATAGGCACCGGTGTTTACCGCCGCGCTACGAATCGAAGCTAGTGAGTTTTTGCTTATAAAAACGATATTGCTTGAATTTCTCAGAGAATAAAAATGTAACAAAAGTAAGAATTGAATTCAAGTACTCATGAATTTTATTCTATTCTTAACTAATTTGTACACAAACTACACAATTCAATATTTATCTATCTTGCTTTATAATATTTAATCTTTATCAGAAGAAAGGACAGAATCATTGCATAAAACAGCTACATACAAGATTGATATAGATTTGAATAGTATTTTTCTTGTGCATAATTTAATTCAATAAAATGACTTTACATCTAAAGAATCTAATTGATTATATTATCTATTAATATTTCAATTAAAATAATTCCACAAAAAGCAACAACTATTAAATTTAGATTCAAAAACTTCTTTAAACCCAGATGTGTAATGTCCAGAGAAAAGTTAAAGACTGATCTTTTTTAATTTTAAATACTTTCAAAGTGCAAGAAACGTGTGCATAGGTTTGTTTACAAAACAAATTCTCAAGGTCTCTTACTAGCCTTAGGTAGGTGTAAACATTACGTACATTATAGTACACTCATCTCTCGTTACTGTGCCAGCCTCAGGTCTGGTTGGCACAGTAACGGGCGCTATTAAAATCTAGTTTAAGCAAGACTCAAAGCGACGAATGAGTAAACGCTCAGGACCGCATATATAGTCTCTGAACCCGGCACACGTACAAAAGTATATGCCCAGAGAGTCGCGATGTGAGCAACTTCTGATACGGCACTGACTGTCCGAGCGAAGACCTTCAATATAGGGCGTCAAGGAACACTCAGGGGGGAAACAAAAGCAGTCAAGCGTGAACAATCGCAGAGCCGGTACAAAAACGGGCGGCGCAGTAACGCGAGATGAGTGTATCCTACATTTAAATCCAAATATTACAAGTGGAAAAATGCATTGCAAGCTGAAAAAATCCATGAGTGTTGTGTAAACTTACTTTTGTTACATTTTTATTCGCTAAGAAATTTGAGCACTACCGTCTTATAAGCAAAAAGTCACTAGCGAGATACCATGGCGCGGCGGTAGAGGGCCGTCCTTAAACTACGTTACCAATTTTAGGGGGGGGGGGGGG
>JAUMHM010000078.1:33507073-33521162 GCA_032362435.1 Melikaiella ostensackeni | reverse complement strand
TTTTAAGCTTAAATTTTAAAAGTTTACAATTCAAAAGAGTCCTACTTTGAGTACTTTAATTTGTAGTTCAGTTTTGATTAATTCAAATGAAAAAATGTTCAATTTTAGAAGTTAAAATTTTGTAATTGCAAACACCGTGCAAAAATTTTTTGAACCATGAAAAAACCGGAAAATGACCGGACATTTCTTTCCTCGATTAAAACGGCAACCCTGATTTGTATATACAACATATTATTTTTAAATATATTCAAAATATCTGTCATATATTTTTATTTTTATTTTTTTACTATTTTTTTCCTAAATTATCACTCATCAATATTGATTATTGATGATCTAGGAAAAAATATGTAACCTTGTGCTTTTCTCGAGTGTTTCGTGTTGTGAAATTTTAGATGAGGTTCGAGTTGAGTCACTGTAAAAAAACATAGTTAATCAGCGTGTTCGGAACTATCTTCTCTTCTTAACAAAATGCTACAATATTCAATAAATATCTTTTTTGTTTTCGAAAAAATTAATTCGAAAAAATATTTTGCCGTAAGTATCACAAGACTCTACTACCACAGTGAGCAGTAAAATCACAGAACTTCGCACCAGCCTTACAATTCTTGAAATTTTTCCCATCAAATCTAATACCAAACATATTAATTCCCATTTCGTCGCGTTCATCAAGCACCTCCTTCCCCAGAGTTTACTTAAATATTGCCTTTCCAATACCGTTGCTGGAATTTCACATCCATACAGTTTCTTGAAATAGTCTCTCCAGCAGACCTTCACTTTGTCCATACCATAAATCATTTCACCGTTATTGATTCAATTATTTTCTTTCCTTTTGTAACATAAAATATCAACAAGTCTGACAACAATTTCAGTGACTTACTGACAGATTTTCCTAGTATCGATGAAAAAAAACGAAACTACAATATAAAAACTCTTTTTTTATATTACGATGTGAACACGAACAAGATTCGATCAACGCAAAGAAACGTATGCAAAGCACCAATTGTATATCCATTATTAATTGTTCCTACAGGGAGTCATTTCATATTCCTGGAGCAGATACAACCCTATAAAAATTATCCTCATGAAACTTTTTTCATTATTCTCATGTCACATTTCTAGCTTTGCAGCTTTCCTCCCAGGGGGATCATAAAAATATAAAGTACAGACGAAGTGTTATAAACATTTCTTCAATTTTAAAAAGTAGTCTTCTACTTAGGTATTCATTTGTCGAAACTCTATGTTCTCTAGCACATAAATTAATCCTTTTAAATAACTTAAGATACTTCAAATTGAGTTTTAATACCGAAGTAGATGAATTTCATTCTTCTTGTAAAATTTGTATAAAATCATCTTTTTTCATAAAGTGGACAGTATGAAAGTGAAAGAGACTTCAGGAAGGTCCAGACGTTTGTGGTGGTCCAACCCATCAATGGAAACTCAATTTTAATATGGCCTAGCAATCCTTCACTTTTTTCGAAAAATTCTCTTTTCTCCTCTTCCGTTTTTGCCCCAAATAAAACGATCTTTAAATCGGGTCTTGTTAGGTGTAAATTTTGTATCGCTTCTTGCGGGGATTCTTTCAGGGAAACTAGATTTGCATCATACCTGCAAGGTCAACATATAATAAAAATATCTACTTCTAATTTATAAGTACGTAAAAAATATAAATTATAATAATCTTTTGATATTATTTAAGTTGCTTCAGATAAAGTATTTCAATGAACTCACGTTTCTACTGTTTTTTTAACAAATTCTTCTTCTACAGGAGAAATGCCACCTTGTTTACAGTACAGAAATTCTATTTTGCTTGAATTTATTTGAGTTCTTTTACTTGCAATGAACGCTAAATGTAGCAATACAGTCGATTCAGCATTGCTATCGAAATAAATTGCTACTTTATCCAGTTTCTGATAAATGGATCTGTAAATCAAAACAAAGATTTAGAAGAAAAAAAACAAGAAATTAATTCTACAATTTTAAAATTGAAGAGACAGCAATTACTCGATTTTATTCAAAGAACCCTCGTAGATTCTTCGATCGTTTTGTACATCTAAAAATCTTTCGAACTTTTTTACAACATCTTCCAAAGGATATGGATCGTAATCAACTAAAATATTGTTTGGAATTAAACTACAAAATTTCTCTCTCGCTTTCTGTGCCTCAGATTCATTATCACTTTCTATTGTCACTAGAGCTTTGTAATACCTGAAAAAAAGTAACTGCGCATCAATATATTATCCAAATTTAATATCAGACAAGCATGAAGTGTGGACATTACCTGTGTGAAAAATCAGGATACGATCCGAAAGTTACTTCAGGAAATTCTTTAGAGACGGATGTGAGAGCATTTGCAAACACTTCTTCTCGGGCATTTAAATAAAGTTGAGTCGTAAAGAAATGTTTAGTGGTGCGAAAGAGTTTCTGAAATGAAATTCATGAATATATTAAATACAGTTCATTTCCCTTTTTTTGACGATTATATGAATGTGAGAATTGGTGAAAAAATACCTCATATAAGGATCCGAAAGATCCTTTGAGAAAAATTGGTGAACCGGGAAAAACGAAAACATTTTTTAATGTTACGCAAGGATACGTCAAGGGTCTTCCAGTTTCTTGGTTTTCTCCAAAATGCAGAGTAGCACCTTTGGGAATCTGCTGATATTTTCATTCTATTAGCAAAATTCCAATAATAACTACCCTCTTTTAAGCAAAACTAATCAAAGATACAATATTAAATTCCCATTTTGCAGTTGATGATTAATTCTGGAATCATTTCACACAGAACTCACGTAAGCTAACTTGAATCCTGGAGAAGAAGCACTCTCTACTCCGAATTTATTTTTTACAATATCGACTAATTTTGGATGATGATGAAGAGGACTTCCAAATGCCTTACCGAGGCCTGAGAAAAATATATTTAAATAAGATATCTCGATTCAATAATGAATAGACAAAATTATAATTATAATTACCCTCGTACGTAACGTCATCATGAGTAGGTCCAATTCCTCCAGAAGTAATTACATGAGTATATTTCCTAGAGAAATCACGAATTTCATTTGCTATCTCGTCAACATTGTCACTTATGACAGAAATCTTAAACAAAGAGCGTCTTTTTTTATACACATCAAACCCTCCAAATTAAACTATTTAATTACAGGGCTCGGATCGTGTGACTTTTTCGACTCTTTTGAAAAAACGCGTCTTTTTGCAACTTTTTCAAGAAAAATGCGACTAATCAACTTTTTTCTGTTTTTATCAAAAGTTCGCTATACTTACTTTTAATTTCAATTACATTAAAGCTTTTGAAATTGAAATTTAAAGCTAGAAAAAATTATACCATTTTAATTGAGGACATTGAAAATTGAATAATTTCTCACTGAAGCTTTGTGATTAGACTATTTTAAATGAATAGCGTTTTAAATTGAACAATTTCTGATAGCGTGAATCTGTATTCACAGTTTTAATTTTTCCAAATTTCAAGCCTTAACAGTTGGACATTTTAAAGTCGAAAAAATTCAAAAACCAAATAAATGAATTTTCTACCAAAAAGATAAATTTTCAACCAAAAGGATTAATTTTCTACCAAAAGACGAAATTTCAACCAAACAGTTGAATCATCAACTAATCAAGATCAATTTTCACCAAAAAAAGATGGGATTTCTACTAAAAGAGATGAAATTTCAAAACAAAAAGTCGAATTTTCTACAAAATATTAAAAATTTTAACCAAAGAGATGAGCCTTCAACTAACAAAAAATTCATTTTTAACAAAATACATCAATTTCAAATAAAAAATAGTTGATTTCAACCAAAAAAAGACGAATTTTCTACAAAAGAGTTGAATTTTTAACCCGAATATATGAATTTTTAACAAAACAATTGAAGTCTCTACCAAAATAGTTGAATTTTCAAAAAAAGAGTTGAATTTTCAACCAAAAAAGATTTTTCAGTCACGAAGAAAAAAATGTCAACCAAATGTTGAATTTTCAAGCCAAAAAGACGAATTTTCTACAAAAGGGTTGAATGTTCAATCCGAAAACATGAATTTTGAACAAAAAAGTTAATTTTAAACCAAATTTTTCAATTTCTACCAAAATCATTGAATTTTGAACCCAAAAAGACGAATTTTCAACAAAACAGTTTAATTTACAACCAGAAAGGATGACCTTTTAACAAAATTGTTGAATTTTCAACAAAATAATAAAAATTGTTAACCAAAAAAGACGGATTCTCAACCAAAAATATAACAGTAGACTTTTCAACAAAAAAGAATGAACTTAAAGAATTAAAAATTAAAACTTAAAGAACGAACTGAAAAATAGTTGGATTTTCTTATTGGATTCCATTAATTCAGTTTAATACTTCTAAAATATTAGCTTAGAAAACTGGAAATCTTGATTAAAAAAGAAAGGTTATTTTCTATATTTCTAAACAAATAAACTTATTATCTTAGTCATTCAGTGTCTGATACTGATTTTTTCATTATCTTTAATAATTTCATACGACTTTTTGTGGACCTTCTTCGAAATTCCATGCGCCTTTGTCCGTAATTTCATGCGACTAATGCTTGATCCGAACTCTGTAATTATAGAATAATCCCTGATTTGAACCAACCTTCTTCACTCTAACTCCACATTTATAGAGAAGATTGCATATAAACTGAGAATTCGTATCCTTTACTTGATCTTTTAATATTTCATCTCCAATTACTGAAAAACAATTATAAATTATGAAAATAATGTAATTTTAAATCTTGCTACAAAAAAATTAGCAGAAAAGACTTACTAATTATTCCAGCAGTTTGATTTCTTTGGAAAGTACTGTGGATTTGGCGCAATATTTTTAGGTAATTTTTAACGTTCGTACCAAAAATAAAAACGGAAGTACTGAGTGGCTGCATTTTTTTATTTATGTATTTCTTTCGAAAAAGAGCCAACTATAGTTTTGTTTATTTATTCATCTTTCTGACCTGAAATAAAAAAAAACATGGTTTATATTTATGGAACTAATTAAAGAATTCGGAAATTTATTTACCTTAAAACGTAGATCAGAAGAGTAGATTTCAGAAGAATTAAAGTTGATTTATCAGTTTTCAATATTTCAAAATTTTGAGACTCACTTTTAGTCAGTTACACAACTATTAAAACAAAAATTCTCAACTACAGTAAATAAAATCGTAGAACGGTAGTAAAAAATAAATTTTTTACATTCTGAGATCAAAATTTGAAATAAATCTTTGAAAAAGAATAAAAGGAAGCACAATAAATAATTAAAAATTAAAACAAAAGCCTTTTAAATTCGTTTATTTGTTTTTGATATTTAAACAGTACTCTAATGTGACTCAAAAACAACGAAAATGAAATTTTACTATCAAACAAGCTGAAAAAGTAAAATAAAATCAAAGTCATTTATTTGAATTATTTTTCTGATCTTTTGAAAAGAGGTTATGTTCGTTCCTTTCCAATCTTTAATTGCACGTGGACATTATTCTTTGCTTAGAATCAAAATTTTGTGATAAAGTGATCAAGAATAAATAAGATAAACGTAAATTGCACTAATTATTATAACAAGGTCGCCTGGTGACGAATAATGGTAATGTCAAGTGCATTTTTGAAAACATCTTCAGCAAACTCACCGAAATCATTGTTCAGATTTTTGATACGAGAATGCCGAAAGTTGCCAAAAGGACCACAGGATTTTTATATACACTCAATTAAACAAGTGAGTCCCGTTATTCTTTTATTAATGACTTATAAACGTATTTATGAAAGCACCTCCGAATCCTGTGACAATCACTTGTAACTGAGTTACATAACCTCACATTTCGATAATGATCATTTTATTTTCGTTTATAATAAATATAGTGTGAATCTTTTGCAATAATAATTCTCTTTTAACTTTTTATTTTTAAATTTCTCATTCTACTGTCATAATTTTTTATAACCTAAAATTACATAAAAACCTTTTTTGAACATTTTTATATATTTTTTCAGATATTTTTATTTAAATAAATACATTTTTATATCAGACACATTTACACATATTCCATTTACAATCAGATTAACGGGGTGTCGATCAATAAACCGTCAGCTCCCTTATTAATTTTCTTTATAAATAATGTTAAATGCTGATTAATAATACAATTTCCCCACCGATTAATATAATTACTATTAATGATTACTAATTATTATTTTAAGAGCTTTAAACAACATGTTGATGAGCCTGATCCAGAACGTGTTAAACAAATAATGGAAAAAGCATTGGCTGATGCTAAGTGGGTTTTAGAAAAGGTAATTAGAAAAACAATTTAAGTTCATTTAAATATATAATTTCATTTTTACACATTTATAATATCACTGGAAAGATTAAAAAAGTAACTTCATTATATTTAAAACATATAATTTTAAATATTTCCATGTTTCCAGTATAAAACAACTCCGGAGACACAAAAGAAATAAAAACGTCGAGTGTTTTTGTGAAAGATATTTAATTTCTGGATAAATCACAATCATAATGGAATTCGAAACAATAATTAGCACACATTGCGATAAAGATTCAACTCAATTTTGGCACGCAGTAGATATTTGGTTGAATAAACCTCATGTCGTAAACCGACGAATTTTAGCTTCTTCTAGAATACTCACTTTAGAATTTCAAAGCACAGAATCTGAGATCATTGACTGGATTGAAGCCACAGAACTCAATTATTTCCTTTCATCCGAGAATATTACAGAAAAGTTGATCTCGTCCTCAATATTCTTCAAAGATTCCAATATTAATTTAAACAATACCCGCTTTTTTGATTTGGAAAACAGCAGAAAGTATTTAAACATCGCAAAATTATTGCCACGAAATCCTGAAATATATTCTCCAACTATTGAAATGACGATCGTAGAAAAGGACAATAATTCAATCACTTCTTACTACAAATGCTTTTTGAATGACAAACAATCCCTAGGTTTCAAATATCCATACAAAATCTGCTATCAAAATAATGAATTCTCCATAAAAGTTAAGAAACCAGAAGATAAAAACGATCCGAGCTTCGAATGGATCAAAACACAATTATTTCCACGATTAATAAAATGGATCGATAACAGCGAAATGCTGAACAGTTTTGTAAATGGTTCTCTGAATTTAGTACCGATTGATAAGTACGCAGAATTATACGGTCAACTTAAACAGAAATACGGAGCAGAGATCGTGAAAATTTGGCCAGAAAATACGGATCCTTCGAAGTTTGTTTATGAAGATATTGCCATCGCAACTTATTTGTTGCTCATATGGGAAAAAGAAAGAATGGATTTGGAATCAGAAGAACGACAAACTTTTTTGGATCTTGGATGTGGAAATGGGTTGCTCGTTCATATTCTTTCTAGCGAAGGACACAGAGGATTAGGAATTGATTTAAGGAAAAGAAAAATTTGGGATCTTTTTCCGGAGAGCACACATTTAGAAGTATGTTTTAATTAATAACTCGAAAATAACTAACAATAAGTGCCTAAATTTCTCCTTCGCTTTTCAGGTAAGAACGATAATACCATCATCAAAAAGTTTGTTTCCGAACGTGGATTGGTTAATCGGAAATCATTCAGACGAATTAACACCATGGATTCCTGTGATAGCAGCTCGAAGTTCCTACAAATGTCGCTTTTTCCTTTTGCCCTGTTGCTCTTACGAATTTGATGGAAGAAAATACCAAAGAGAAAGCGCATCACGAAGTCAATATTCGGACTATATGTTCTACATAAAAAAGGTCGGCGAGGAATGCGGTTTCGAAATAAAAGTCGACAAATTAAGAATCCCGTCAACCAAAAGAACTTGTTTCATCGGTACAAAAAGAACTTATTTGAAAGAAACAAGCCGAGAGGAAGAAATTAAAAGAATAATTGCAGAACGGTCTTCGAATGTTAACTCTCTCAAAACTCAGGAAGAAAATCAATGGTCCAGCGATTTCAAACCTAGAGAAACGGTCGAAAGGGTGCGAAATTGTACTCAAGTCGATAAAAATATTATCTCTGAAATTGTCGATATTGTCTCGAATCTCCTTCTATCAAAAGCTCGTATAATTTCCTTGAAGGATGAAAGGACTTGGAACGCCGGTGGTCAAATCGAATTAAGCGAACTCGCAAATATAATTCCATCCGAGAGTCTAAAGTCCTTAAAAAATGAGTGCGGAGGTTTACAGACTTTATTGAGAAACAAGGGTCACATATTTCGCGTTGAAGGAGGCAAAGTTCGATTTCGAATGCCTGGAGTTGAATCTACTTCGAACCGAAAGCGCAGAAAAAATTCCAAGGAGGATAAAGAGATTCGGATAAAGGAGAATGTGTGTTGGTTTCTCGAGAATCATCCAGACGGTTGTCCTCTAAGTGATCAGGAATGTAATTTCAAACACTGATTGTGTGTTGGTTTCTCGAGAATCATCCAGACGGTTGTCCTCTAAGTGATCAGGAATGTAATTTCAAGCACTGATTTGCAATTAAAAAACACCAGTTACTTCAAATTGATAATCTTTTATTTCTTAGACGTAGCAGCTTATCGTACACTAGTTTAATACGAACACATCGAGTTAAGTCGCTCATATAATTGTTCTGAGTATTTCGGTTTTAGTCGAAACAAATCCCTTTCCGACAGGCACGGCTGTTTCTAAACTTCTAAATGAAAAAATAATCCGTCACTTTAACAATCGTTTTAAACGACTTTATATACATTTTTCAATGATAATGAAATGCAGGGACTTCAGTCGATCACAATTGCGGACTATCGTGCAGGAATCACTGACTGAATGCTGCACTCAATATATTAATTACTTAAATCTACATTTGTAAGGAAAGACTAAATTTAAAAAGTTAAATTTTTCAGCACTAGCTAAACTACTTAATTCTCATATTTTCAGTCAAACTCTCAACATTCGAATTAATTCAAAAGCTCGACAAGCGAGATATCATCAAGACCTAAAATTTTATTATCGACCGTGCCCTCCTGCATCAATTTCGATGGCTGTCCTCTCCACAATTTTTTCGCCTCGAGAGACTCCTGTTGATGAACTCGCTTGAGATGCGTTTGTAAATTTCCTTTCTGCGAAAAAGAATAAGTACAGAAGGGACAATTGTGAGGCCGATCTCCCGTGTGGAGCTTCTGGTGCATTAGGAGAGTATTTTTCTGGGTGAAAGCTTTGTCGCAAAGTTCACATTTAAAAGGCCTCTCACCGGTGTGGATCCTTTTGTGCCTCGCGACCTGACAAGGTTTCGTAAAGACCTTTCCGCAAATGTCACATTCTCGCCTCGGTGGTCCACCTTTCGAATTTTTAAGCCCAGTCGCATTAGGAATATTGGAATTCAAGATGTTGAGATTTGAAATATTAGAATTAGAAATACTAGAGTTCGAAATCATTCCACTGTCCTCGACTTGTAAAACTGCTGTGCAGTTCAAGAACCCTGATTGTTCCAAATTAACGGAATTCGGATCCTGAGTAATTATAACATTCTCAGAGTCTGCGGATTCGAGAAGATCACCCTGAGAAGTCTCCAATTGTAAATTAGCTAATCCAGGGAGAACGGAATCCGGGAATGTCACGAATCCGTCAGGTTGGATTGTCATGAGACCGTTGGCAAGTAGGAAATGCAAATTGGCTACAAGTTGATTGCTTTCGCTAACAGAGAGGACAGAATTGTTGTTTAAAACGGTTCCATCTGTATTGAAGGTGATTTGGTCGGTGAGGCCGGAAGCGTCGATGGTAACCGTGTCGATATTCGAAAATTCTGTTTCCTCCTGTGGAGGATCTTGAACTGCGTTTTCGGCGGCGATGGACTCAATCGCGTTTTCCACATCAGCAACGACACTCGCGATTGCTGCGATTTTTCTCTGCTTGGATTTCCGGGGTTTGTTCTCTTTCTGTTCTCTGACGTGAGACAAGAGGTGCACTTTTCGGTGACCTGAGGTTCGGAATCGCATGTCGCAAACTGGACATCTGAAGGGTTTGGAACCTAGAAATACAACCAATTCAAGAGGTCAAATTTTTGGAACATTTTTAGTGATAAACCATTCATAAAATAACAAGGGGTTGATCACTCTCAAAATCTGGTGTACAAGCCATCGTGAAATTTTTTAAATCTTTGAGATATCGTTTGAAATCTCTGTGAAATCTTTTAAAATCTTTGAAATTGTTATGAAATCATTTTAAATCTTTGAAATCTTTGTGAAATCATTTAAATCTTTTTAATCTTTTGAAATCATTGTGATATTTTAACACCTTTAAAATCTTTATGAAATCATTGAAATCTTTCTGAAATCTTTTGAATCTTTTAAAATTTTTGAAATCTTTGAGAAATCTTAGAAATATTCTGAAATATTGTTAAAGCTTTTGAAATATTTTAAAATCTTTGAAATCTTTTGAAATTTTTGTGAAATCTTTGTGAAGTCATTGTAATCTTTCAACATTTTTTATTTGAAATCTGTCTGAAATCTTCAAAATCTTTGCAATATTCTGTAATATTTTTAAACCTTTTGAAATCTTTGCAAAATCATTAAAATCCTTGAAATCTTTTGAAATCTTTGTGATCTCTGTGAAATCTTTTGAATCTTTAAAAAATGTTGAAATCTTTTTAAAATCTGAAATATTCTGAAATATTTTTAAAGCTTTTGAAATCTTTGTGAAATCTTTTAAAATCTTTAAAATATTTTTAATATTTTGAAATCTTTAAAATCTTTATGAAAGCTCTGGAAATTTTGAAATCTGGTGCACACTCAAAAATCGAGTGGCCAACCCCTCGTAAAGTACATTTTTTAAAGAATCGCTTACCTGTGTGCAACCTCATGTGGACCTTCAAACTTCCTTTCGTCGCGAAGAAACTATTGCAAACATGACAACTGAAAGTTTTCTTCCCACTGTGAACTTGCATGTGACAATCAAGTGTGCATTTTACTGCGAAACTCTTGCTGCAAAATTGACACTGATACGGCCTTTCCCCCGTGTGAGTTCGAATGTGTCTTGTGAGATCACTAGGTTTCCGGAAGGTCTTTGGGCAAAATTTACATTTATTCTTCTCTGGTTTCTTTTCTTCTTTACCTTCCATACTCTGAAGCTAATAAAAAATCTTTGAATGAAGTTTAATTAAATTTAAACTACTACTTACAATTAAAATCCTTCAAATAAATACCTTAAGCCTTTCCATAATCTCTGCAGAGTCCAACAAAATTTGCTCTGATATCTTCACGTCCGTATTCGAAGGACATTTATCATCAGAAACCTCCTGAAATTTGATTTCTACAGGGAGCGATTCTTTTTCTGAACTATCAGCTTCCACGACACCAGTCAATAATTCATTGTGTCCTCGAAGGTGAACTTCCATTTGTACTTTATTCGGTAATACTTTATCGCATATGATACATCTGTATTGTCTGGAAATGAAAAGGATTTTATTTGCTGTCTCTAGAATTTACAATTCGAGAGAATTAAAAGTTATCAATTTATGTGAACTCACTGCCTAGCGGCATGCATTTTCAAGTGTCTACTCAATCCGCCGTTAGTGCAGAATTTTAGTGAACATTCCATGCATTCAAACTCCTTCTCGCCCTGATGAGTCCTCAAATGTTCCTAAAAAAGATTCATTATTAATTACCAAGATACAGGAATTGATTCTCATAGTAGATTAATCATTCAATTATTAGAATATCACCTTCAATTCAGAAGTTGTGAAACCGTTTTTCTTGCACATGTGACACTGAAGCAAAGGATTCGATTCGATTAAGTCATTCTGGTTGGGTTCAGGATCTTTCGCTGGTGAATTAATCTGTAGCAGAACAGTAGCTTCGATTGAATTAGTTTTAGCGGAGTCCGTTACTTTCGTTGCAGTAGTAATATGTTCCTCGACATGATATATCAAATCCAATTCTTTTTCGAATAGTTTGTTACATATTGTACATCTAAAAAAAAAATCAAATGTAAAGAATTATAATTTAGAAGCAGCTAAACTAGAAACTATTCCAATTTTAAATTGCAAATGCACTCACGACATGCTGGCATTCGCCTCCTCCACTTTGGAATCATTTTCAAGAGACTGAACTTCAGTCGCATTAGTTGTATCAGCCTTGGCAATAATTTTCGAATACTTTCTGCAAGCTTGAACCGGCCTCGAAAGTTCGGGCCGAGTTTGCCTTGGACTAACAACCATTAAATGCTTGAGTGGTTTCTGAGTCATTTCAACAGATCCAGTTGTTACTGGAATGGACAAACGTTGCTCTTCTTGCACAGATCTGGGCAAAATATTCGCCATGATAGTCGTCGTGCCCGATCCAATTCCAATATCCATGTCTCCGTTTGTCTACAAAAAAATTTAATAAGCCAAATTTGTATTTTCGGAGAATACTTTTTGGAAGGTATATTTTGAGATGATTTTTTTTTACCTGCAAGGAGATCTGACTCACGTCGAAAGTGTCAAATTGTGGTGTAAATATATGAGTATTGACTTCGCTATTCGTAACAGATTCTAAGGCTTTATCACTATCATAAATAATATTGAGGACGGGCTGATTTCTCGACACGAGAGAAGAATTTGTTTCTGTTTGTTTTGATATTGGGTTTCCTAATTCGAGATTCATTCCGATATTGAAGAGCTGCTGGTTTAAAGTTTCTTCTATTTCCCGAATACTCTCCTGAAAAAAATTAATGTTATAATTTTTAACTTCAGCAGAACTCAAACTCACTTCAGAAATCAAAGATAGTGTCAATAGTGGCATGAATTTTGAAAAATAGTAGCAAAATACCCAACTTGAATTTTCTTCTATCTAGCATAAAATCCTACGGATTTTTAAATTATATTTGCACAAAGAAAAGGAATTGTTAAAACCATTCAATTTTTTTTCAAAATTATAAGGCATACCGAAATTTAACAAAACAGTATTATAAAGATATTCCATAAAATTATATTGATAATTTTGAATCCTATGCAGGTATTTTAAATTTCTAAAAGACTTTATTGTGTGAATTCCTTTTATAGAAAAATTAGACTTTTAGAGAAAGAGAAAAATAGCATTAAAGAAGAATAATCGCATAAAATGAAAATAATTAAACTCTGATTTGAAATATTTGCAAAAATAAAAAAATCTTTGAACATTAATTCCTACTTTATAAATTCCAATCTAATGAATAAATTTCCTTTACACAGAATAAATTTAATTTTGAAGTGTTTTTAAATCCTACAAGAATGTCTACATACTTTGAATTATTTAAAAATAAATTAGTTTCCAATTTTACGGGCGCCCGTATCTTAATTCTTGCATTAACTTGCATTATTTTTCAATGAGGCAAGTTTACAGTTCACATGTATTTTAAATTTGAGTTTCCTGAATTTAGAAATTTTATTAATTTAAAGGCTTTTTAAATCTGTAAGAATGTCTAGGTTCGAGTTTTTTTTTTTTTGTAAATTCAACTTCTTACAAAGTCGAGAAATTTTAATTTTCTGTTCGGTTTAATTTCAAATTCACTTTTTCCAGACTTCAATCTTTTCTATTTTAATTCTTATTAATTGGGAAGGATTTCTAATTTGAGCTATTTTCAAAACATAAAACTTTAAACTTTGAAATTTTCAATATTGATAAAAGATTAATGCTTTAATTTAGCATTGTTTATTCTTGAAGCTATTTTCATTCAAATGTTAAATTTGAAACTTATTTATTTTAAAATTGTTCAATTTTAAGTTTTTCAAATTTTGAATGCCTCTAATTTCACATTTTATTCTTTTGAATGTGATTAGTAAATCAAATTGCTGACTTTAAAACTCTTTTAATTTTATATTATGAATTTTTAAACGACATTCATTTTAAAATATATCGAAAATTAAAGCTCTCATACAGTACGACTGAAATATGAATTTGCTCTAATAATCGAATTTGAAATTATTCAATTTCGTACGTTTTCGACGTCCGTTTTCGAAGTCGAACATTTTGTACAATCCGAAGTTTGGGAAATAAAAAATAGATGCATTTAAAATATTTAAAAATTCATATAGGTTGCGGATAGAGGGTCCCTGTACCGAGGGTTTCTGCCGAATACGGTTACAAAAGTTAATAAGCAGTCGCGGACA
>JAUMHM010000078.1:33492783-33506259 GCA_032362435.1 Melikaiella ostensackeni | reverse complement strand
TGTCATTTTCATGGATGGCAGTCGCTCCCAGGGGACCCTGCGGTGGTTGTTTGACCAACTTTTTGATATATATATATTAGTCTTTGGGACTATTTGCCGGTATATATTTCTGTACTTGATATGGTAGACATGTTATTTTAATCAACAAGTGAAGAAGTTCGAAAATACTTTTACAAGGAGAGTGAAGAAATAGTGGTAAATTTAAACAAATATTTCCAATTCAAAGAAGCTTTAAAACTTACCGCACTAAGTGTGTGTTCCCCAGCATAATTTGGCAGAGTAATCGTCCCCGTTTCATCAGCATGTAATGTTTGAGTTACTCCTAAATTGACGTTGCTAACATTCAGAACATTATCTGAAACCGAAATCACATTTAACATCGAAGCAAGCTATGTTTTTTTTTTCAATTTTTGGTATTAGATACTTACGATGAACGATATTTTCCGCGACAGAGATTGGAATGTGGATTTTGTCTTTATCCTGCACTGCAATGGGTTGATACTGACCAGAAAAGTTCTCTGTAAAATCAACAGGTTGCGTCTGAAAAGGTACCGTAATTTCATCCCCTAAAGTAAGAGTTTCAGGAACCGAGTCTTCCTTCTTATTCTCTGAACTCTCTTTCGGATTATCCACAATGACAATTCTCGACTGCATTTTCTGCTTCTCCACTTGCTAGAGAAAAAAGAAACCATGCTTTCAAAATTCAAACCAAAAGATATTTAAAAAAAGACCTCCATCATGCGAAAAGTTGATTGGTTTCCTGAGAATTTTTCACCCACCTGTAGGGCCAATTCTGCCTTGTGGATTTTCATGTGCTTTTTACAGTTTACAGAAGTTTTGAAGGTTTTATGGCAGTAGGGACACATGAAAGGCCTTTTATTGCTGTGTGTAATTAGGTGTCTCTTCATGCTACTATGCGTTGTGAATTTTGCATTGCAGACGGAACAACTGTGCGGTCTCGCATCCTCGTGAGTGTGCAAATGCGACTTCAAAACGCTGTTCGAAGTAAATCTCCTGCGTTGAATTAAAAGCGAGAGTTCAGTCATTCACTCTCAATACTTTGGCAATTTTAATTTAAATTCTATCTCTATCACAAAATCGAAAGGGCCAGAATTGAATTTCAAAGCTTGCAAAATACCTAAATGAATAAATCATGCAGATTGCAGGCATCCGAGCACTCAAGCAGTCAATTCAAAAAGAGGGGGCCTGCTACTTTGTAAGAAAAATAAAGTATTGTGAGATAAAAAACGTACCTATCACATTTCGGACACTTATAAGGCTTTTCTCCTGTGTGTCTTCGATGATGTTGCTTTAAGTGACTCGTTTTTCTAAAGGCAGCACTGCACATCGTACATTTGTGGGGCCTCGCTGAATCTCCGCCTTCGTAGACTTGCTGCGTTTTCGATTTTACTTGAGCTACGCTTATTTTATTCCCTGCATCGCTGATAAGCAATGGTTCCTTTAAAACTATCTGGGGAACGAGACTTTCCACCTCTGGAGATATTTTCGTTTTAGGTTTTGAATGGCACTTGATGTGATTTTTTAACAAGGTACTTCCACTGAAACACTTCTTACAAATGCTGCACATAAAGGCCCTCGTGTGCAATCTATCAAGAGAAAATATTTAATTAATACAGATGATCCTTGGAATCTCAGGGTGAAGAATTTATTTCGAATTATAATCATAACCTTGCATGCGCTGTAAGACTACTCCGAGTTGAAAATACATTTTCGCACGATCCACATGGAAATTTCTTGGAGGCAGAATGCGAGCGTTCATGGCCCACCATTGTTGACTTTAAGGCGAAGGTGCGACTGCAGTACGAACACTAAAATAAGAATTTCAAAAAAAAATTAATAATTGACATAATTTATATACGAATTTCTTGAAAATTAAAAGAAAGAACAAGAATATAACGCTCAAATTTGGATATCACTCTCTTAAATGTCTCCATCCAAATTAAAAAAATAAATAAACAAAAAAGAGGAAAGAATAAGAAAGTAACCTACAAATCCCCTTCCTTCTTTTTTTCTCTCTTTTTTTCTCTCGTTTTTTCTTTATTTTTTAAACCACAATCAGAAAACATTTGCAGAAAATCTCACAACGTTTCGTTACTCATTCAAAATCCTTTTTAAGGCAATGAAAACAAATTTTTCAACATGTCAGGGATAACATTCCCTCCCCTTTTTTCACCTAATCCCCTTTTTCCCCCCTTAAATTGAAAAATCCTATAAAACACGTGAAATCGAGAATTTTGAACCAATTTTCCCCTTTTTACAAAGTTTCGATTCATTTGAAAGCAATTCAAAATATTTCCTAAACGATTTATTTTCTAATTTTATTTAAAAAAGACCCTTAAATATTTCAAATTTCGGACTGTATATCGCCTGTATGCCCCCCACCCCACCCACCTACAAGAAGAAGCCAAAAAAAAAATTTCAACTGTATCAACAAAAGGCTTCACAGGCCAAAATACTCTAAAACCGGGGAAATGAGATATTTCTACTGAAAAAGAAAAACTTTCAACAAAATACATGAATTTTCAATCGAATGGTTGAATTTTGAACTAAAAACAATCAGTTTTCGCCCAAAAATGGAATAGTAAAAATTTTCAGTTAAAAATTAGTTTTCAACCCAAAAAAATAATTTTTAATAACAAAGTTGAATTTTCAACCAAAGGGATAAATCTTTAACTAAAAAAAAAATGAATTTTTAACAAAGTAGTTCAACTTTCAACCAAGTAGTTGAATTTTCAGCAAAATAGTTGAATCCTCAACCAAAACAGATTATTTTTCAATCAAGCAGTTGCATTTTCAAGCCAGAAACACGATTTTTCTACGAAATTAAATTTGTAACCAAAAAAGATGAATTCTCAACAGAAAAATTAAATCCTCAACCGAGACACATTATTTTTCAACCAAACAGTTGCATTTTCAACCAAAAAAGATGAATTTTCAAACCAAAAAGACGAATTTTCAACCAAGAAAGATTTTTTAGTCAAGAAAGTACATTAAATGTCAACAAAATTGTTGAATTAGCAAGCCTCAAAGACAAATTTTCTACAAAATTGTTGAATTTTCAACAAAATAATTAAATTTTCAATCAAATAATTATATTTGTAACCAAAAAAGATGAATACTCATCCAGACAGTCGCATTATTAACCAATAAGAATGAATTTTAAAACCAAAAAGATCAATTTTCAACAAAAGAGTTGAATTTTCAACCAAGAATGTTCTTTTAATAAAGAAAGAAAAAAGAAAGTTTCAACCAAAAATAATGAATTCTGAATTAAAAATGTAATAGTTCATATTTCAACCAAAAAAGATTTTAGTTTTCGACATAACAGTGGAATTTTAAACCAAGTAGATAAATTTTCAACCAAAACAGATTAATTTCAACCAAACAGTTGCATTTTCAATTAAAAAAATACGAATTCTCAATGTAAAATGTAATTGTTGATATTTCAACTAAAGAATATTTTTATTTTAAATAAAAAAATAGATAATTTCAACCAAAAAAGATTTCAATTTTCGACACTGAACCAAATAGATGAATTTTAAAATAAAACAGATTAATTTTCAACCAAACAGTTGCATTTTCAAATGAAAAATACGAATTCTCAATGAAAAATGTAATTGCTGATATTTCAACTAAAATAGATTTTAATTTTAAATCAAAAAATAGTTTAATTCAACCAAAAAAGACGAATCTTCAACAAAGCAGTTGAATCCTCAACCAACTTTCAACCTAAAAATATGAATTTTCAACAGAAAAGTTAATTTTTAACCAAATAATAAAATTTTTGATCAAAAAAGATGAATTCTCAACCAAACATACAATAGTAGACTTTTCAACCAAAAATAGTTGAATTCTCTTATTGAATTCTATTTATTCAGTTCGCATTTAAGTGGAAAAACGAGAAAAAGTAGAATAGGGAAATGTAATACGCTACAAAAAAGTAGCGTATTAGGACCTTCTAATTAAGTATAATTAATTTGGAGCTGATTGTTATTGTATGGTTTGGTTTTACATATCAGCAAACTGCGTATTTGAAAAAATTGTTATCTTCATAATATTGTTACTTTCTTGAATAATATTTTTTTTAATTTTTGTGTTTTTTACACTGTAATCTTTATTTTTAGCTAAGATTTGAATATGTTTTGAACGTATCTGAGAGCTTTCAACTGATAAAAATACATTAAAAAACAATTTTTAAGTCCAATGAAATAAAAACAGAAAAAGTAGATTTTTCAAATTATTTCTTTCTAGCTTAATACATACTTAGAAAAATACATTTAAACAAATTCAAACAAGAGCATTTTTTAATTCTGTTGTTCATCTATTTTTTAATTTTTGATCTTTCTGAATTTTTTTCTGATGTATTTTCATCAGTAGCAAGTGTTGAAGTGTTCAACAGAATTTTCAGAGCTAATTAAAAAAAGTTTCAAACACAAAAATGACTAGAAAACTTGCTAAAGAAAAGGCGCTACTGTTGTTGGAGGGCACTTTCTTTCGTGCAATATTCATAAGATACCCATACGATATAAAAACTTTTTAATAATAAATGAAATCCCCTTTTAATCCCCTTTTCTTTGGAAAAATATCCCCTTTTTACCCAAAATTGAAATATTGAACCGCTGTGATCTCTGACATATTGAACATCAAAGAGTAAATTAAATTTTGATTTATTCTGAATTAAATTTCTGAAATTTTAATTTATATAATCTCGAAAAAAAATTGTTTAAAAACCGAAGCTTACCCTAAACGGTTTTTCTTGTGTGTGAATTCGTAAATGTCTTATGAGATCCGAAGGCTTTTTGAACTCCTTCTGGCAGAAGGTGCAAGTGAACCACAACATATCGCCAACATGTCGTTGTTTGATTGTCACATATTTTCTAAAAAAAAATAAATAATAAAACAGAAAGATTAAAGTGTTTTGAGGCCTTCAATTTTAATTATTATATTCAATTAAACTAAGAAAACTACCTTGCATCGCCATCTGAATTTCTGTCTAATAATGTGACCATCATTGTTCGTCCCTTAGATTTTTTAGCCACTTCTGAAAATTAAACTTTAGTTTTAAGAATGCTTTACATAAACAGATAAAAAAAATAGGATTTAAATTAGCTCGGCTTTTGAATATTAAATTAATTAAAGAATGACTGAATTAATAGAGGAAGTTTTTGAAAGAAATGCAATTTGAAATAAATACCAGCTTGTTTTTCTTTGCTTGGCAATCCGCTATTTTGCAAAGCCAGTTGCAAAATATCATTATCATCCTTTTCGGTTGAGTCTGCCTGATTTTGAATCTCAGATTCAAGAGAAGCAAGCTGTGACATGACATTTTCCACAGTTGCCTGCATATCTGCGTCTGACGTCGAACTGTCACATTTCGGATTTTCTTCCTGCAATACAAATAATTAGACATTTTTGTAAATTGAAAAGTATTATGAATAACAAACAATTATATTTCGAACATCTGCCATAATTCTTTTATGATTTGATTTAAAAATACATAAACATAATAAGGTAGATTTTTGTTGATAATAAAATTTTTATAATAATTTAATCGCATCGCAGATGTTTTTGGTGGGATTTCATGTGTTTTTGTATTTTTCTTTTAATACGCTAGGTACGCTCAATTAATCAAGATTTTTATTCTTATTTTTGGATTTTCCTTTCTTTCCTTCAATAATAACAGTCGCATTCAAGTAAAATTGAAGTATATATATATAGTTAGTACATATTTAAATTAAACTCTTCACCTGTGCTCACTTCTGCAGCCTAATCTATTCAACCGATTTACATCAAATTTTAATGAGAAGTATGTAGCAACATGTTTTCGATAAATATTGCAATAATTTTTGATATCATGAATAGTTTTTAAAATTTTACCATTTTTGTCATCTCTGTATTATCATTTTTACACTAAATAAGTAGAATTTTAAAAACTATCCAAGATATCCAAAATTCCTGAAAAATGTATCGAGAATCTGTTACTACTGCCTTCTCGTTAAAATTTTGTACCAATCGGGTCGATAGATTAGGATGTAGAAGTGAGCACAGATCGAAGAATGGTTGCTTTTATGGTCTTTTTTCTTTTAATCTCACAGTTTCTGAAGCATTAATATAAAATAAAACACTAACTTATTTTCTTATGGTTGGTCAGTCAGCTGCCAAGTTTTATTAAAATCGGTTGAGAATTGCGCCGACAGTCCACAAAAAGTCCAAAATACATGATTACTCCAGATAAGGATTCTTGGTATCTTTTTTAACAAACTTAGCGACAACTCGCTACCCTGAATCTTGATTTAATTTAATTTTCAATAATACTTTATATTTTTGTTAAAACATAACAATTATTAAAAATTCAGACACATAGAAATGAAGACTGTCAAATTCAAGCCTTCTACATTTAACAATTTTACATAAATTTCCAGCTTTTTTCCCAGCCTAAAAAATATTGACTTACATCCAGTTAACAAATAAAAAAGAATTATCAAATAGAATATTTTACATAGATTTTACCTCAAAGGGAAGTGCATGTCTTCTCTTCAAATGTGCATTCAAACTGCCTAGCTTTTTGAAAGCACAGCAGCAATAAGTGCATGCATATATCTGACCCTCATCCGGTAGATTGTGCACCCTGTGGATGTGGGCGTTTAGGTTTCCTAGAAAGAAAAACAAAAACAAACTTCGATTGCGGAAGGGAGCAAACTAGAAAATTTGGGCGGAATATAGAAACTTGGAGATAAATTATCTTATAATTCTAAAGACTGGATTTATTTCTTTTCCATGTGATTTTCAAATTATCGATTTTCAAGAACTTTAAAATTCAACATAAACATGGAGCTTTTCAATTTAATCTTCTCAATTTTGAAGCTTAAAAATTTCTTAATGTTCAAGTACCTACTGGGCGCATCGATTTCAATACAAATTTGTAACATTCGGTTTTTAGTTTTTTCTGTTAAAAAAAAAAAATAATAAAACAAGGTGGTTCGTTTTAATCGAGAAAAAAATTCCCGGGCACTTCCCGGTTTTTTCTCGCTTCGTGAAAATTTTCACGGTCATTGAACTTCAAGAATTGAGACTCTTGAGGCTGAAAATTTTTTCATTTGTAATAATCAAAACTGAACTGCAACTTAAAGCAGTCGAAGTGGAACTCTCTTGCATTTTAAATTCAAAAAATTTAAACGCTCAATAAGTTACACGTATTAAATGGAAGCTTTCAACATTTTTTAATTCAACCTTTTTGGTTAAAAATGAACTTTTTTGTGAAAAATTCAACTGTTTTGTAGAAGATTCGTCTTTTTTGCTTGAAAATTTAACAATTTGGCTGAAATTTTTTTTCTTCTTAACTGAAAAATCTTTCGTGGTTGAAAATTCAACAATTGTTTGAAAATTGAATTCTTTTCATGAAAATTCGCTCTTTTTGGTTGAAAATTATTTTTGTTGACTGAAAATTTAATTACTCCATTTTTGGTTGAAAATTCATGTAGTTTGACAAAAATTCATTCTTTTGGTTGAAGATTCACCCTTTTCTTTAAAAGTTGAAATATTTTCTTGAAAATTCGTCCTTTTTGGTCGATTTTTTTTAACATAGAATTTAATTTTTATACAATAATTTATTATATATATATATATATATAAGTAATTAATTATATAATAATCATTTATATAATAATAATTTATATAATAAATAATTTTTGGTTGAAAATTGAACGATTTGGTTGGAAATTCTCAGTTTTTTTGGTAGAAGATGTATTTTGTTAAAAATTCATTCTTTTGGCTGAAGATTCATCTCTTTGATTAATGATTTATCATTTTAGTTGAAAATTCCTCCCTTTGGTTGAAAACTTGACTATTCCGTTGAAAATTCATTTTTTGTTTTGGTTGAACATTAATTTTATTAACTGAAATATTAACAATTCCACTCTTGTTTGAAAAATCATTAATTGATTTATATTTACAGTTGATTAATTTAGAACGTTATTTATAACAAAATTTTAATTTAAAAGCAATAATTTGTAATTGCTCATGTCTTCAAAACTGCACTTTAAAACTCTTTAAACGGAAATGTGCACTTAAAAAAGAAGACCTCAAATGAAAAATTTTTAAAGTAAAAGATTTTAGAATTACATATTGTAAACTGAATGATTTCATGACTGAAAAAGTTAACAATTAAACTTAAAATTTAAAAAAAAGTTGAAATCGAAATGATTTTAAATTGCATTATGTCATTTGATATGAAATTTGTGATATTTCGACAGATTGGATAAATTTTTCTTCCAAAAATTTGTAAAATTCCCGATCAATAAATAAATTCACTGTCATTTCCCCATCCAGCGTCCACCCTTATAAAATAAAGTATCTTGTAACATTATTTCTACACCTTATACTTATGGTATCGTTTTTACTTTATAGTCCTGACGAGGATGTGGTTTCGCACAAAAATAGGGTTGATTTGGGCAAAACATATTTTATATTTCTTAAACCAAAAAGAGCATTAATATTCTCAGTTATTTAAACATTGCTTTCGTTTAAATTAAACGTTTCCATTACGAGTCTGAGATCCCAAAATTTAAACCAAAATTGAATCTCTTTCAGTCTTAGAACACGGAAGCTGAGGCTTGAAACTTTCAATAATAACGAACGATTTAATATATAAATCCCCTAAAGCCTAAAATAAAATAAAACTCTCATTATTTGTATAACATACCCTTTTGGCTGAATCTCGCACTACAAAATTTACAAGCATGTGGCCTGAGTCCATCGTGTTGCGACATGTGAATTTGAAGAGAGCCTTTTTGTGTGAATCTTCTGCTACAAACCGTACACTAAGAAAATGAAAAATTAAAAAATTAATTTACACTCGAAAATCAGAAGGAATTTATATTATGTCATGATATAAAAACTTTACCTTGAATGGTTTTTCTCCTGTGTGAACTCTGATGTGTCTCATCAGCTGGCTCGGTTTTTGGAAAGACTTGAGACATATTTTGCACTTGTACATTGTTTTGTGTCTTGCCCCCCTCTTCGTCTGCTTCACCAGCTTCGTCTGCAACTATTTAAATTCAGAAAATAAAAATAATTCAAATTTTTCAAACTTCAGTTTACAACTGGCTTTTCAGTCAAACAATAAGCAGCTCTCGAATAAAGAAAAATATCCCGACTTAAAAGAATTAATAAAAAATATTAGAGACTGTTCAAATTACTTAATTGAGTTCAGTGACGGGTAAGTTACTTTTTAAAAGGAAATACCTGTAGTTATCGTTACCGTTACATAACGAAAAAAGTAACTATTTATCGTTATAGTTACCGATTCAAAATGTAACTTTTTCTCAGTTACTTTTGCAAAAAAAAGGAACTATCGTTACTTTTTTAGTTACTTTTGTATTATATATATATATATATATATCCAAATTTTCAATCAAAGCGATCAGTTTTCACGTATTTTATGAATCATCAACTAAAAAAGATGAATTTTAAAACAAGTAGATTAATTTTCTATAAGAAAGATGAGTTTTCAACAAAATACATGAATTTTCAATCAAACAGTTGAATTTTCATCTAAAAAAGATAAATTTTCAAGCCAAAAACTTGAATTCTCAACCGAAAAAGATAAATTTTCAACCAAAAATGGAATAATTGAATTTTCAGTTAAAAAATTATGTTTTCTAATGGTGTATAATAATAATGTTGATTAATGGTGTCCAAAGACATGAATTAGTTGAATCGTCAACTGAACAATATCATTTTTAAACCAAAAATGAAGTAGGTAGTTCCACTTTCAAACAAAAAAGATTTTACTGTTAAATTACAAACAGTTGAAATCAACAAAAAAGACAAATTTTCAATAAAACAGTTAAATTTCAAACCAAAATGATTAATTTCTTGCCAAAAAAAGACGATTTTTCAACAAAATAGATGGATTTTCAACTAAAAAAGATCATTTTTCAACCAAAAATGAAATAGTTCAATTTTCAATTGAAAAAATTGATTTTTAACGAAGAAAGACCAATTTTCAACGAAAAATGTGTTAGTTGATATTTCAACCAGAAAATTTGTTTAATTTTGAATGAAAAACAGTTGTGTTCAGCCCAAAAACAAATTTTCAAGAAAAGAGTTGAATTTTCAGTTAAGAGAGAAAAAAATCAACCAGACTGTTCAAATTTCAAGCCAAAAAGGCGACTTTCTACAAAATAGTTGAACTTTTAACTCGTAAATATCAATTTTTAACCAAATAGTTGAATTTTCTACCAAAACGGTTAAATTTTCAACCCGAAAAAAAGTGAATTTTCAACAAAACAGTTGAATTTTGACCCGAATTGAATTAACCAAAACAATTAATTTTTAACACTGTAGTACAACTTTTAAGCAAGTAGTTGAATTTTCAACAAAATATTTGAATCCTCGACTAAAACAGATTGATTTTGAACCAAGCAGTTACATTTTCAAACCATGAGGACAAACTTTCTACAAAACAGTTGAATTTTCAATGAAAAAGTTAATTTTCGACCCAAAAAGATAAATTTTCTACCAAAAAAGACAAATATTCAACAGAATACATGAATCTTCAACTAAATAAGATGAATTTTCAACCGAAAATAGAATAGTTGAATCTTCAATTTAAAAAATTAATTTTTAACGAAAAAAAAATAATTCTCAACAAAAATATTGTAATTGATATTTCAACCAAAAAAAAAATTAGTTTTAAATTAAAAACAGTTAAATTCAACTAAAAAGCGAATTTTTAACAAAAGAGTTGAATTTTCAGTCAAGAGAGAGAAAAAAATCAATCATGTAGTTAAAATTTCAAGCCAAAAGGCGAATTTTGTACAAAACAGTTGAATTTTCAACCCGCAAATAGATATTTTCATCTAAACAGTTAATTTCCACCAAATAATTGAATTTTCTACCAAAATAATCAAATTTTAAACCGAATGGAATGATTTTCTATAAAAATTGTTGAATTTTGAACGAAATAATTGAATTTTCAAACAAATAATTAAAATCTTAAGCAAAAAAGATGAATTTTCAACTCAGTACTACAACTTTCAACCAATAGTAGTTGAATTTTCATCCAAGGAGATGCATTTTTACCTAAATATTATGAAACTTCAACTGGAATTGTTAAGTTTTTGTTCTTTCTACAAGTGTTCCTATAGATTTTCGAAAATTCTGAATTCCAGGTTGCGAGAAAAATTACAATTTTCTACTCGGCTATAAATCTCTATGGCTATCTGCCGCCACAATTTGTGAAAATGTAAGAATAGTTGCAAAGGCAATAAAAATTGATTGATTGTCGTAAGAAAGACTTGTGAACTGCATTTCGAAAGTAACTAAAAAATTAATGATTTGTATAGTTACTGTTACTTAAAAAAATGTAACTACTTATCAATTCGTTACTTATTTACAAAAGTAACTTCGTTACCACTATCGTTACCGGAAAAGTGACTAGTTACAGTAACTAGTCAAAAATAAACTAGTTAATTCCCATCACTGATTGAGTTTTTGATTTTGCCTTCAAAATTTTTCTCTTCAGAAAAATTATCCAACTTTTTAAACGTGAAAAGATTATTTGTATCTGATAAAGTAATACTCGTTATTGCAATTTCTCATCTCTTCTTAATTGCTACACAAAATTCAAAAAATATTCAGTATAAATCTACCCGACCAAAATATGATAAACAGGGAAAAACTATTTTCAGGAAAGAATTTTTGAACATAATTTTACCCTGTAGTGTTCTCGAATATGTTGCCTGTACAAAGCCGGCTGCATAAACTGTTTGTGGCAAAGCTTGCACTTCCGGGTATCTTCGGTCGTCCATTTTTCGTTGTGTAGTTTTAGATGAGCATCGAGTTGAGTCTGCAAACACAAATTTTCACATAATTAATCAACTTATTCGAAACTGTCTTTTACTAAGTCAATAAAATTTTACAATATTAAATAAATATCGTCATTTAATAATTTTCCTCAACTCTAAGTCTACCCTTTCAAAACAAGAATTGAAAGAATTTTTAAAATCTAAATAATTTTCGTTCTCTGACATTTCCAGGTTTAAAAAAAATGCTAAACTAAATCATTGATCTTTAGATTTTCAAATAATTTCAATAAATCAGTCTAGTGACTCAACAAAATATTCAGTCATCCAGCTTGGGATAAAATTTTGTAATTCAAATTTTCGACTTTGTTCGTAATAAATATTTTTTTGTCATTAAAATTAAATGCATTGATGCAGTTGTTTGTGCGGGTCCAATATTAGAATAATAGATTAATAATAATAATAATTATTATTATTATTATTATTTTACAATATTAAATAAATATCGTCATTTAATAATTTTCCTTAAATCTAAGTCTACCCTTTCAGAAAGAAGATTTGAAACGATCTTTAAAATCTAAATAATTTTTGTCCTCTGACATTTTTACGTTAAAAAAAATGCTGAAATAAATCACTGACCTTTAGATTTTCAAATAATTTGAATAAATCAGTCTAGTGATCAAACAAAATATTTAGTCACCCACCTTGGGATGAAATTTGTAATTCAAACTTCCGACTTTGTTGGTAATAAATATTTTTTGTCATCAAAATTAAATGCATTAGTGCAGTCATTTGTGTGGGTCTGACATTAGAACATTAGATGCAATGTGATAATAATATCCGGTCACTGGGATTTTTTTACAGACTTATCAGTCTCGTCCATGACAACGGGTCATGGAACTCTTTTACTTTGTGAGAAATTGTATTATCTTGACTAAATACTAAATTCTTCCAAGAATTATTATAAAGGAAACACTTAATAAAATTGAATTATATTATTTAGGGTGGCCGCTGGACCTAGAAACCGGGAAATGACCGAGAATTTTTTGAGACCGGGAAAACCCGGGAAATAGCAAGGTCAGTTACACCAGCCCCCCCCCCAATCATAATTTTAGAATTTCTTCAGCACACTGAATTGCAAATGCGCTCATAAGCGCCACAAAAATTTTCTGCATATCTAAAAAATTGGCCTAGATATGAAGGTCATAACACTCTTCAAAGTGATGACCACTAAAAATAAAATTTTTATAATCTGCGGCAACGACGGACTTTTCGTGTAGGATTTCAAATGCGCTCATATGCGCCACAAAAATTTTCTGCATATCTAAAAAATTGCCCTAGATATGAAGGTCATAACACTTTTCAAAGTGATGACCACCAAAAACAAATTTTTTATAATCTGCAGCAACGACGGACTTTTCGTATAGGATTTCAAATGCGCTCATAAGCGCCACAAAAATTTTCTGCGTATCTAAAAAATTGCCCTAAATATGAAGGTCATAACACTTTTCAAAGTGATGACCACCAAAAACAAATTTTTTATAATCTGCGGCAACGACGGACTTTTCGTGTAGGATTTCAAATGCGCTCATATGCGCCACAAAAATTTTCTGCATATCTAAAAAATTGCCCTAGATATGAAGGTCAT
>JAUMHM010000078.1:33473088-33486405 GCA_032362435.1 Melikaiella ostensackeni | reverse complement strand
AATGGGACTGCGGCCTCAGTAATGACAGTCCTACATAAACGTCAAATAAAGCGTGACAGTAAATCAGAGATCAAGTTTCAAAACGCATTTTTTCTTTAAGGGAATAAAAATTCCAGGACCATGACCAAAATTCAAGGACTTTTCCAGGTTTTTAAGGTTTTCCAGGGCGCTAGACACTCTGATTGAAAGCATGCTGTTATGAGAAATAACGAGACTTAATTTTTTTTTAAATCGACATATTTCATCCCTTAACTCAAATTTTAGAAAAAAAAAAATGAATTTCCTCCTCAAACTTTTATTTGCACTATCAAATAAAATTTAAAATCCCATAAGAGAAAATATACTACATTTTGTTTATAAATTTATAAACCTTCTACATTCCAGGGAAATCTATTTCCAGAGGCCATTTCGTGTATTTCATTACTTCGTCTAGGTAATTTGAGACGAATTACTTCTCGAACGAGTTTATTGGATTGGTACTATTTTAGTCAAGTCGTTAAACATAACATGCACAAGCTATACAAGATTTGTCGAGCTTTAATTCCAAACTTCCAAATTTTCCCTTAAAACCAGAAATCCCATTTCTTTCCAGAGAATAACAACTTATATTTTCTAAAATATCTAAAACCCTTCTTATGAAATGCGTTTTAATATTTTGTCAAATTAATTTGTCAAAATCCCACATTTTATTTATGAAATTCGTCAAATTATCTAGTTGAAAGATCAAGAAGAAAAGGGTAACAATTCTCTATTCGAAGAAACGAGAATATGTCACTAAAAAGACACTTTAGAATCTCGCATGATTTATTAGTAAGGACAATTGTCGTGTCAAGTAGCACATGGATTTCTGTCACGATGTAAACGAGATGCCAGAAGACAATAAATCTGCATTCGATACAATTTTGTACAAATTAAAATTAAAATTAAATAGGTATAAATAGGGACCAAATTCTGAGGCTTTTTATTCCTAACTGGCAAAAATAGTTTAATTTAAAGCACTACAAAACATAATTAATAATAATCATCAATTAAAATAAATATAAAAATAGCTAAATCGCCTTTCACACAATTTTAATTTTAATCGTCAACTTGTTTAATTTTGAATGTTTATAGTTTAAAATCATGAAATTTAGAAAATCTTTGAAATAGGTCTATCTTGAAGATTTGCAATTGAAGATTCTTCAATTTTGAATGTGTATAATTTAAAATGATGTAATTTTGGATGTTTTTTTTAACATTTCAATTTTGAGGATTTATAACTGAAAACTCTAGAATTTTAAATAAGTATAAATGAAAATTCTTAAATTTTGCGGATTTTGAACATCAAAAGTCAAGAGTTTCCAATTCTAATCTTCCAGATTGAAGAAATTTCAACTGCAAATCATCAAAATTACAGAATTTTTAAATTTAAAACTTAAAACTTTCATAGTTTTTTATTGTAAATTTTCAAAATTGAGAACTCTTCAATTTTAAAGATTTACAAATCCAAGTTCTACAATTTTGAAGAAATTCAATTGCAAATTCTTGAATTTTGAAAATAGAGAATGGCAAATTATTTAATTTTCGAGATTTATATTTTAAAGGTATTTAATTTTGACCATTTTTTTGTGAATAGTTCAATCTTGAATATTTACAATTGAAAATTCATCAATTTTAACAAGTATCAAATGAAAATTCTTTAACTTTAACAATTTGAGATTTAAAATTCTTCAATTTTGAATATTTTCAATTAAAGACTCTTCAATATGTAATGTGTAAAATTGAAAGTGATGCATTTTTGACTTGTTTTAATAGTTCAATTTTGAAGACTTACAATTGAAAATTATTCAATTTTTAAGATTTGAAATTGAAATTTATTAAATTTCATAAATTTGCAATTTGAAATTCATCAATTTTCATGATTTCCAATTGAAGATTTATTAATTTGTTATATTTATAGTTTAAAATGATTATAATTTTGAAGGTTTTTTTGGAATATATGTAGTTCAACTTTGAAAATTTACGATGGAAAATTCTTCAACTTTGAAGATTCAAAATTGAAAATTCTTCATTTTTTGAAGATGAAAGATTGAACTTTAATTCAATTTTGCACATTTGCAATTACAATTCATCAATTTTTATTATTTTGAAGATCCCTTCTTGGAACGTTTACAGTTTAAATTGATGTAATTTTTAACTTTTTTTTGGAATATATAGTTCAATTTTGAAGATTTACAATAGAAAGTTTTTCAATTTTAAGGGTTCACAATTCAATTTTCTACAGTTTTTAATAGTTCAATTTTTAAGATTTGCAATTGAAAATTCTTCAATTTTAACGATTTTCAATGAAAAATTCTTAAATTTTCAAGATTTACAATTGAAGATTCATTCATTTGGAATGTTAATAGTTTAAAATCAAGAAATTTTTAACATCTTTTTGAAACAGATCTCTTTTGAAGATTTGCAATTGAAGATTCTTCAATTTTTAATGTGTATAATTTAAAAGAATGTAATTTAAAATGTTTTTTTCAATAGTTCCATTCAATCTAAACAACTTCAAGTGGAAACAGAATTTTATAAGATATCAAGCTGACGTACATACTAATGAACTGACACTTTGACATGATAGAAAAAGTCTCTAGACAAAAAAAACCGCGAAACGCGGGCAGAAACAAAGGAGCTTCAATGTGGACAAAGTGAATGAACGAATTTGACGATTATCATTATTAATATTTTTTTTGTCTCAAATATATGAAAGTAAACCGAATTTATTATTTTCATTCTAGATGACATTCATTTTCTTTCAGGGTTAAAAAAATGCGATAAAGGGGAGCGCAAAATTCCCGCGCCTCCTCCCGATAAAGCGTATCGGTTTATCACACCCCAAGAATTAATTATTCGCTTACTACTTTACTTTAATTTTCTCACTTATTATTGTCTTCTTGAGCTCGTTTACTATTTACAATTTTATACACAACTTCGGATTAGTGTAAACGTTCAGGGACTTAATAATCCAGTCGTCACTAAATCTTCTGTATGCACTGAGAGGTCTCGAGGGTAACTTTGCCTTAAAATGTTGAGAAAAGTCCCCTGATTATAAATATCTAAGGTATAGCCTATCGAAAAGTTACGTATTTATTGTTTAAACAAATTTTTTTAAAACAAATACATTATTTATGGGAAAAAAATTCTGTAAAATATTTTTCAGAAAGCTTGAAACAAGACAAGAATTTCTTTATTTTACACTTTTTTTGTATAATTAACCGTTTTAAAGTTATAGCGACATAAGCAACTGAATTTGCACTAAAATTTACGTACGTGACCGGCTCCGAAGAAAGGGGTCTAGTGCTGGCTAAAAAACGATTTTGAGGTTTCAACGGTTTCAGTATGCTGAGAGATCGATTCATCAAAACTTCACAAAGTTAGACAGTGTTAAACGAAACTGCTTGTTCGCCAAAATATAGATATAGCATAATCAAGTCGCCACTGATACATTTGTATGCGCTGAAAGGTCTAGAGGGTAACTTTAGCTTAATATATCGAGAAAAGTACCGTGATTATAAATATTCATGGTAATTCTTCCACAAGTCTGTCGTTAATTGTTTGAACAAATATTTCAAACAAGTACAGTATTTATACGAAAAAAATTTGTACAATATTTTTTAGTCCGCCATTTTGAAATTAACAATTCTGGGCTTTAAACTGGGACTAAGTGACCCAACATACCCCCTCAGTCAGCATCTTGTCAAAAAAGTCCAAATACTGTAGATTTTTTGAATTTTGGGTCCGCCATTTTGAAATTGTCAATTTTGACTTCAATTCGAATTCAGCGACCCAAAGAACCCCTAAGTACAGATTGTCGTCTAAAAATTGCACTAAACAGGCATAGAAAGACGGAAAAGTGTTGTCAAACTTTAAACGCATTTTTCTTGAAAACTTGATTTGAGCCACTGCACAGACCGTGCAGACATTTCGAAAGGGCTCTAGTGGGGTTCTGACGAGTTTAGCCTATTTCTAGACGGGCTCTCGTGGAAAAAATTAGTAGGGGACCCATCAGTAATGTAACGCCTTTGTCGATGTGGGCCCTACTAGACTTTCTAGTAATGTTCTAGTAGGGGTCGCAGTTCCACAACCAAACTACAAAGAAGGGTCCCTTCGGGGCTCCTATAGGGGTATTTGTTCACTTAAACTAGATTAGATTGACATATTATTAGTAAAATTAAAAATTTAGTAAAAATAGAAAACTTTAATTAATTTGTCTTATGTGTGCAGTATATTTTAATTCAATATTCATGTGGGCAGATTTTCCTTACCTATGCAAAGCAAGAAATTGTCCCCTAGAGCCTGATAGGGCGCTCACCAGTATTTTCTGGACTAGAAATTCTGGTCGAAGCCCCCTTAGATACAGATAGATTCGCCATATTTATACGGAGTATGGAATTCCTCACTAGAGCCTGACAGTACCCCCATCAGTTTTTTCTGAACTAGAAATTCTGATAGGGGCCCCATCAGAACCCAACTTCAAATAGGGATATATGGGGAAACTTCTGTACAGATTCCTTTCTTCGGAGCCGATCGTAGTCTACACAGGAAAACAAAATTTTTAAACAACATTTTTTGTTGTTTCCAATTTGTATATAAATAAAAGTTTTATTTCAATCGGAAAATTTCTTTTTCCTTTGTGGAGCATGTGTCCTGAAAATCAATTTACATTTTTTCGAAACTGTTTGGTCCATAAGGTCCTAAGATATCTACCTGCAAATATGTCAATTTTAGTGCAAATTAAATTTTTTACACCGCTGTAACTTGAAAACGGTTAATTATGCAAAAAAAAAAGTGTAAAGTGAAGAAAGTCTTGTCTTGGTTCAAGTTTTCTGAAAAATGTTTTACAGAATTTTTTCCCATAAATAATGTATTTGTTTAAAAAAACTTATTTAAACAATCAATGCGCAACTTTCCCGAAGGCTACCTTAGATATTCATAATCAGGGGACTTTTCTCGGCACTTTAAGCAAAAGTTACCCTCTACACTTCTTAATGCACACAGAAGTATTAGTGGCGACTAGATTATGAAGAGATATTCACATTTTATCAACGATCACAACGCATCCGGCTGATAATCAAGTGCAGACAAAAATTCTATGAACATTCGACACACTTTCCTAGAATCTAGATCTTGGACAAATACATTTTTCTTCTCAGTCAACTTTAGTTTTTGAACATTTATTTTAAGAAGAAGAAAGAAATTTTAAGTAAAAAATTTGCTAACATCCGTATTTGAAATTTAAATTCAGTTATTTTCAATCTCAAGTTAGAACTTCAAGTTTATCCAATCAAAAACCACTGAATTTTAACATCCAAGATTGAAGGCGTTCTCTGAGGTAATGGAAAGTAACTAGTTCCTTCTTTTGTAAAGATAATGGTAACGAAGTTACTTTTGTAAATAAGTCACAAATTGGTAACTAGTTAAATTTTTCTCAATAACATTAACTATAAAAATTGTTACCTCTTTAGTTACTTTCGAAACGTTGTTCACAAGTCTTTTTTACGACAATCAATCAATTTTATTGCTTTTGCAACTATTTTTTCATTTTCACTATTAAAATTGTGGCGGCAGATATCCACAAAGATTTATAGCCCGATATTTTTTTTGTCTCTCTTTATTGAAAATACAACTCTTTTGTTAAAAATTCGTTTTTTGGATGAACTCAGCTGTTTTTGATTTAAAAATAAAATCTTTTTTCGTTGAAAATTAATTTTTTCAATTGAAAATTCAACTAGTCCACTTGAATATTCATCAGTTTAATTGAAAGTTCATCTCTGTGGTTGAAAATCCAACTATTATTGGTTGAGAATTTATCTTTTTTGGTTGAAAATTGTATTATTTGTTTGAAAATTCAATTATTTTGTTCCAAATTCAATACTTTTTATAGAAAATCATTCTACTCGTTTAAAAATTCAATTGTTTTGTTGAAAATTCGTCTTTTCGGGTAGAAAATTTAACTTTTTTGGTAGAAAATTCAATTATTTGAATGAAAATTAACTTTTTTGTTGAACATTCATATTTGCGGGTTGGAAATTCAACTGTTTAAGGGCATGTGACACAGTCAAATTCCTACATTCCCGACCTCTTTTTTTCGGTGTACCAAATTTTTTTTGGAACCATAGAACTTTTTTTCAAAATGGAAGTATCGGACTGAAAGTTTGGAAAATGCATCAGAAGACAATAACCTACGTTTATGTACTTTATTTGAGTCGGAATTTTGCAAAAAATTATTTCCAGAGAAATTAAAACTGGGAACTAATCTAGAAATTTTTTGAACCATAGAACTTTTTTTAAAAGCAAAATATCGGCATGAAACTTTGAGGAATGCAAGAGACGACAATAAAGTACGTTTATGTACGTCATTTGAGTATAATTGAAATAAAAAAAAAATTTCCTGCTAAATGCTGACCGGGGAACCTGTGCGTCGGAGTCTCAATGCAGGGCGCTTTCACCGTGGCCAAATATAGAAGCTCGTTCGGCATCAGTCGACTCGGTCGGTATTCTCTCAGTCGGATTATAATCTGTTTTTTATTAATATTATTCAAACCAACAGGGTACACAACAAATTAATTGTTTTTTAATCGTAAAAACTGATATTGAAAAGTGCGATCCCCAAATTGTGCAATTTCGAGGTTAGATGCAATAACAGCCAACTTAAATTTTCAGAAAGTTTCTTGTTTTTCAGCGGTTTTTCATTTCAAATAGGCTGTTATTGTTGTTGAAAATGAATTGCTGTCATAAATTTTTCATAATAATTTTACTAAATAAGAATTCGACAAAAACGAATATTCTAGAAAATTGTACAAAGCGAATTGTTGTATACTTTATGTTTTCAGGAATTCCGCCTATTTCAATACATATGCATTCAATTTTGCTGATTTTGAAGATCAAAAGTCAAAAGTTTTCAATTCTAAATATACAAATTGAAAGAATTTTAAATGTAAGTCATAAAAATTACAGAATTCACAATGGAAAAATTCTTCAAGTTGGAATATTTTCAACTGAAGACTCTTCATGTGTCAAATAGAAACTTATTATGCAATTTGAGTGAGTTTTTTGTAATAGTTTAATTTTGAAGATTTAAAATTGAAAATTATTCAATTTAATAGATTTGCAGCTGCCAGATCTTCAATATTGTGAAAAGTAAAAATGACAGCGTTGATTTAATTTTTCAAAGACTTATAATTTTTTATATATGTAACATATGCTTCCGTATATAAAAACGTGAAAATAATTTTTAAATAATTTCATAATTATAAGTCACAACCATTTCTTCGAGTATATATATATATAATATAAAATAATATTATATATTATAGTTAAAAGAGGTTAAAATTAGTTAAAATCAGTACCACTTTTTAAAAATAATATTATACATAAAATACTATAGGATACGAATTTCAATTCAATGCTATAAAAATTATTGGAAACTTGAGATGCATATATTCTTTATTACATGAGATTTTCCATTCTAATCGTATAACAAATTTTAATTCAGAAAGTAACGACGTGTTTCTGTTTATTGTTTGACTATATATATATATTCACTCTGCATGCATTGCTTTGAATTTTCAACATAATAATTGAGGGTCCGGATCAAAGAATGGGTCGCGCGCTCGAAAACGCGGAAAAGAATTGTCCAAGCGTCTCGTAATATCTAAATTTCAAAATTCAAAAAATTAAATTTTTTAAAATATGGACATATAGAAAAGGACAATACGGACATCTTTTCTATTCGAAGTTCTTCTGTCCGATGAATATTTTCAATAATAAAAATAAAAAAGTGAATAAAAAATTTCTCCAAATTCAATTATTTTTTAAAACATAAATCGTCAAGACTCAGCTGAATATTACTGGAACTGTTTAAAATTTGGTATACGCACGCAGTATACCCTAGCGATGCCTACAAAATGAAGAAAACAATTAAAACTGCCTATTGTTTAATAATAATCAATTGCAAATTGAGACCGGTCGATAAGCACGTTTTTTTTAGTTTTGTCAAAGAAAAGTATCGAGGAAACTTCATAGATACTCGTAAAAGAACTTTCAGTGAGACATTTGTTCCTCGCTATTAAAGTGAGATTTCTGAAAATTTTTAGATCGATTCATTAAAAATTGACGGAAATATCCATTATGTAAGAAAGCACACCTCCTTTATAGGCAAATACCGGCGAGAGTTCAAGCGCTTGCAATCGTGGACGGCGTCGCGTGCTTTCTTACATAATAGCGATTTTCTTCAATTTTTAATGAATCGATCTAAAAATTTCCAGAAATCTTACTTCAATAGTGAGGAACAAGTGTCTTACTGAAAGTTATTTCAACTCTGAAGTTTCCTCGATACTTTTCTTTGCCGAAAATAAAAAAGTGCTTATCGACCGGTCTCAATTTGCAATTAATTATTATTAAACATTAGGCAGTTTTGATGGTTTTTTTCATTTTGTAGGCATCACTAGGGTACACTGCATGCGTATACTAAATTTTAAACAGTTGTAATAATATTTAGCTGAGTTTAGACGATTTATGTTTTAAAAAATAATTGAATTTGGGAAAAATTTATTTTCACTTCTTCATTTTTACTATTAAAATTATACATCGGACAAAAAAATTTCAAATAAAATAAAGTTTCGTCTTGCCCTTTTCTATACGCCCATATTTTTAAAAATTTAATTTTTTGAACTTTAGAATTTGGCCACACACTTAGTTCAGGGAGATTCCAATTTTTCATCTCTTTAGAAAAGTAAGATTTCTCAAGATTTGTGCCAATCGTGGCCGCTTTTTTTGTAGCTTGGCTTTAAACGGTCCAATAATGATGCGTAGTAGGTTCCTGTTATAGTTTTACCCTCCTGCAAGTAATCAATGAGGACAATTTCGTAGGAATTCCAAAATACTGTGGCCATTACTTGTCCAGCTGACAAAACAGTCTTCATCTTCCTTGGCGCACGTTCACCAGGAGTACCCACTGTTTTGACTGCTGCTTTGTCTCGGGTGTACACTGGTGCATCCAGCCTTAGAAATCTCACGCAACTAGGTTCGGCGATCTTCCATAAAGATGTAATGAATTTTCTCCACCATATCCGATGTGGTGACCTCAATTCGGCGTCCGAAGCGCGCTTCGTCTTTAGTTGTTGTTTGGCCACGTTCAAACTCGTTTATCCAAAAATAAACGATTTTTAATGAAGGAGCAGACTCCCCGCGAACTTTGTCTATCTCAGCTTTGTTCTGTGCGGCCGTCCAGTTTTTTAAATAAAAATGTTTTACCCCTGCACGGATCTTTCATTTCTCCATGTTTTCGAAAACTACTGACACGCTCACTTCAAACGTATGCCAAACACAAACTGAGCGTCGGTTTCGACTGAAGCTTGGTAGAGGTTATCTTGAAGAGTACTATTTCATGGCCATATACTACAAAGTTCCTTTTGGGTCTATTTAGCAAAAAATTTACTTTACTTATCAAACGAACCTCGTAAGCATTACAAGATGAAGCAGTCTTTCTCTCTCACTCTCGTCAAAGCAGGCAAGCATTTTGGTCACGTTATGAAGCGCCTGTCGGAGTCGTACTATCGAAAACGAACAACTGTTACGAAAGCATCGTTACAATCGAACTCGAAAATATCGTCTCGAGATTTTTTATTAAGGATCCTACTAAAACTAGGCGCCAGCTTGGCAAAAAACGCCAAACCAAACGCCGTATTGAAACAATATTTTGTCTATCTGACCGGGTCCACATCTGGTTTAGTGTTTTCTTGCCTAGTTAGCGCTAGGCCAGACTATTTCTGCACGGATATGAATGGATTTAGCCTGCGTAGAAATCAGCCTAGCTCTGGCCAAGGAAGAATTTCTGCATTTCAGGAGAATGTTCAAAGGAAATTACCTATTTTTCTCTCAATAAAAATTAAACAAATTGTAATAATTTCCGAGGAAAAATTCTTTGAGAAATGATCTCAAATGAAACTTACGAATAAGAACAATATCGAGTGCGACATGTATTTTCGTAAATAAATGAATAAATAAACATATATATAGATGTAAATAAATATATGCATACATTAGAAAAAATGGGTCAAACAACCACCGCATGGTCTCCCTGGAAGCGACTGCCATCGATGAAAATGACACAGGCTCCCAGTAGAACCGCGGTAAATCATACCCATGGCCACGGCTTACAACCATGAGATGGGTGAGCACATGATACGGTAGAATCACAATGAAGCGCCGGCGAAACCTTTGTGATTCTTGAGAACACGAAGCGACCCAAGAATGACCGCACTTTGCATCCAACTCGCAAGTACCTTAGCATTTTTCTGGCACGCGGGTATGGCTTCGAGGTTACGAACCAGTGATGGTTTCGCACCTCCGAGAGCACCGATGACTTATATATATATATATGTACTCCCCGCTGAAAATTTGGGTACACTGAGATTTCTAAAAAATGTTCAATGATTGTATGGTAATATCTGTAAGAAATAGGGGATTTCAATCATGTGTCAAATGATCATCTCCGAAATTATTTCACATTTTATAGCTTCGCCTAGGGCTCTATTTGAAAGGTAATTCATAGTTTTGTATCAAAATCTTCTATACATTTTCTGATGCGCTTTTATAAATTTAACAAAGAGCCCATCCTAAAAAGGAATAAACTAAACACTTTAGTGAACGGTTTTAATATTCAAAATTGTATACCTTTACATGCGTACCACTAATAATTTCTCTCCGTGTAGACATCAAATTTTATCTTACGTTTATGGTTATAGCTCACAGTGGCAAGACCAACGGAGCTTAACTCAAGGAATAAAGATTTCTGTTATGTCTTGGTTGAAGGCCAATAAAAAAGGGACCTGATAACCTGGACTTTAATTTAAAAATGAATTTTTTGTTTGATTTTTAAAATAGCGATTTGAAACTGAGAAGTCAGAATTTGTGGTTCTTCATTTAATATGCATATTATATAATACAATTACAAAATTGTTTAAACATAAATGAGGATTAGCTTTCATGACGGTAGAAGGATGACTCTTTTTGCCAGAGTAAGTAGGCACTGGAAACCATTTTACTGGTTCAAGAGATAAATAAAGTCTGGTTCCATCTCGTAAGCCAGACTTTTAAAACGTATTCAACAGGTCTTGACAATGCCTTAATTGCCTGTCATCAAGATAAAACCCAAGACGAAATAGTTTTACACGGGAGAGTGTGAAGGGATTTCAATTTGAACAATTTCTGATAGAAAATAAGTGTACTAGAATTGAAAATGCACTCAAAACTTTATAAATAATATTGTATGATCATATTTACCAATATAATTCTGGCAAATTGCTAAGGCACATAGCAAACTACTGATGATGATCCGCATTTCATCAACAGCGACTGTGATTTACGGCGTGGTGTAACTGTAATGGATAGGCTACAAGGTCTTCCGATATATATATAGCCGTCGCTATCTCATTCATAGCATTAATCTCAATTTTTAGGATATTTGTGTTTCATTAAATGAATTTTATTTCGCGATGGAATGATCAACAGTATAAAGTGATTTATTGATGAGGTTGACTCATATTCTTGGAAGTTCTTTTAGAAATGTGATAAGAAATACATGCGAAGATAACTAGTGTAATAATTAAAACTTTTTTATGATTGCAGAATTCATGAAGATATAAAACAGGATAATTATGATTATACTTTGGATTCTATTTTTAGGAAATGTGAAAAATATGGTCTCCAAGCAGAATGGCACACAGTTTGTTTTTAATCTTATAGCCTCGACAGAGGTGTCAGAATGTTAAAATTTCCAAAACTAAAAATGTTGTCGTACATGGAAAAAAAGTAGTGCTTGTTTACAAATATTTCACTAGTTTCCTTGGTTCGTCTGAAGGATTACTATAGGCTAAACTAGTTAGAATAATAACAAAAAATTTTGTTATAGTTGCTAGTAAAACTAGTAATTTCAACTTTCTTTCCACGGTTATTTCGACTGTGAACATCACTGTAACTTGAACGAATGAATACTAGTAGGTAGAACAACAATTTTTGTAAAATCCACCTATTTTTGAAAGTGATTTTAACAATATAATCCTAATGTGCAAGTTTGATAATTTCAAATGCGTACCATGCAATAAGCAATTCGGCAAAGAAATTCGATTCCTCTGGCATTGACGTTAGAAAAGTGTGTGAAAAAAATAATAGCTTAATGGATAAATGATCATTACAAAGGTCAAAGTATCGTACGTTATTGAGCCTTAAACCAATATGCCAGAAATTTTTTTATGGCTTACAGACCTGAACCTTCCATGAAAAGTAAGGATGATTTGGAAATAATTATTTGCAATTTTGAAAAAGTGCGCACTTGTTTCTTTTCTTCGTGCAAATTGCAAAATTTGACGAAAGGCGAGAGGGAACCAAGCAAAAAAGGTACCCCGTTGGTTTCTTACACTGGTTTTCAATAACAAAAAACGGTCTTCAAATATCGTAATTTGCAGGTACCGTTTTAACATCACTTAATTTTTTTACGTCAAAGATACAGAAGTCAAATTTTCCCGCTGATAGTATATGGTGTAAGAACACTTTCTTGATTCATATAAAATGGTATTTCGGATTCATTCAGATATTTGGTTGATTCAAACAAATCATCGTTCCAGACTTGATTTATTTGAGAAATTTTTTGGGTGAATCTACCAAATTACTCTCACGAAAAAAATTGGTTGAATTCACCAAAAATTTAACTCAATCAATTGAATCTTTAGTTAACTCTATAGCAAAATGCATTTATTTTTTGATTCAACAAATCTTTTATTGATTTAAACAATCATTTTTCAGAGTGTGTCAAGGAGTGCATATACAATTATACATCTTTTGATATTTACACATTTTTCGAGGAAATAAAAGAGAATTATATGTCTAAGAAATACTATTTCTGGCTGAAAGATATTAAATACATTTTGAAGAACCACAAGGATTAGTTACTATATAATGACCATCGTAAAGTCAACATTCAAATATTCCTGAACCTAGAAATTATTTGTTACTCGAAAGAAATGGTTTCAGATAATAATGCCGAGAAAAACTGAAAACGCAAAGGTCCACTTCGAAACTTTATTGCGTCAAGAGATGAGTCACCTGTTAACGACCGAAGCATTATTGGTGCCGTTTATATGCAGTTCAAGAACATATATAATAAGGACAGAAATCTCGAGTGGAGGAGGTGGCACGAAAGATGGCGTCTATGTCGGAGCGGGTCGTTGCGTAGTTTCGTACTGCGCATCAGGCTGTCTCTTTTTCTCTGCGAACGAGAAAAAGACAACC
>JAUMHM010000078.1:33450289-33472988 GCA_032362435.1 Melikaiella ostensackeni | reverse complement strand
TTTTATTGAAAATTCGACTGTTTTGTACAAAATTCATCTTTTTGGCTTAAAAATGCAACTGTTTGGTTCAAAATTCATCTCTTTGTTTTAAAATTTAACTATTCTGATGAAGATTCGACTTTATTGGCTGAGGTCAATTGTTTTTTATTTAAAATTAAAATGTTTTCTTCATTGAAAGTGGAACTACTTTGTTAAAAATTCATTCTTTTGTTAAAGATTCATCATTTTAGTTGAAAATACATCTCTTTCGTCGAAAATTTAACTATTTTGCAAAGAAATTTTTTGTTTGTTGAACTTTATTTATTTTTGGCTGAAAATTTATCTGTTTTGGTTGAAAATTCAACTGCTTGGTTCGAAAATTTATCTTTCTTAGATAAAAATTCAACTATCTGGTTAAAAATTCATGTATTTTGTTTAAAACTTGTCTTTTTTTAGAAATTGATCTTCTTTAGTTGCAAATTTAACGACTTGGTTGAAAGTTAAACTTCTTTGCTGAAAATTCATATTTTTGGTTGATGGTTCATCATTTGAGTTGAAAATTCGTTGATATTTTTTTTGGTTGAAAATAAAATTTTTTAACTGAACATGTAACTATTCCACTTTTGGTTGAAAATTTATATTTTTAATATTTTAAAAATATTATGTCGGTAATGACTAACCTACGACTTTTAATAAGAAGTATAACAGTCGTCATTCGACGGGTATGAAGTTGTGTAAAAAATTAAATTTGGATACATATAGTTTAAAAAAATTGGTCAAACAACCACCGCAGGGTTGCCCTGAGAGCGACTGATATCCACAAAAATGATACTGGCTCCCAGTAGAACCGCGATAAATTACACCCATGGCCACGCCTCACGGCCGGGAGACGGGCGACCACATGGTTCGATGAAATCACAAAGAAGGGCTGGCGAAACCCACGTGTGACTTGAGGACACGGAGCGACCCAAGAATAACAGCTCTCTGCAACCATTTCGCAAGTGCCTTGGCATGTTTCTCGTACGCGGGTATGGATTGGAGGTTACGAACCAGTGATGGCGTCGCACCTCCGAGAGCACCGATGACAAGGACAATCATTTTAACCGAATATTCTCGGAACATTCGCTGCAGCTCCCTTGTATGGTCTCGATACCTTTATGCCTTTTCCTTCTCCTTGATTGTGTTATGTTGCTTTCGACCGGAGCTGAGAATTCGATCACGAACATAGTTCGCTTCTCTTTGTCAAGGAACATGATGTCAAGCCTCGAGTGTGCAATAGGGACTTTTAGCTTGAACTTATAGTTCCAGTAAATTTGGCACTTCTCGTTCTCAACAATTGACTCTATCTCTCTGACAGGTTCGCGGTTAACACCATAAGAGAAACAAAGATGGTAATAAAGCACTCTTAGGACCGCATTGTGTCTGTAGAGATACGCCGTTCCCGCGTGAGTGGGACACCCGGATAGTATGTGCCATAGGTGCTCAGACAGCGCATGACACACTCTGCACATATCGCTGGGAACTTCTTGACGTTAGATGCGGCTACGGTATACCAAGGTGGAATTGACACCGTCCTGACACGCGAAAATAAATCGCTATGTGCCTGAATTAAGCCCGGATTTTTCAAGGAAAGAAAATGTTAGCTCCACGGACAAGGACTGATCTTTTACATTTCAAGAAAGTTTCCGTGCATTTTCTTGTCGTAGAGCTGTTCAAGGAAGTTTTCGACCTCTGCTTTCTTCATCCGGGCTTCAAGAAGTGAAGCATCTAGCTGGAGTAATGCACTTTCCGCACTTCTGATGTTAAGATCCAGGCCAAGGGTCTCGGTCGCCTGCTCCGCGGCATTGTAAAAAGAACGCTTCTTTGCCAATCATCTCGTGGTTCCTGACTATTTTCAGGAGGGGATCCCTTCCATTTGCTCCGATGTGAGCTCTACCCAAGATAATTCTGTCATAAAGACACTGGATATTTAGAAGTCCGCGCCCGCCTTTTCAACGTGGGATGTATAAGCGCGGAACAGACGAGTTGATGTACAAGCTCTTCTGAATAGAGTAGAACCGGGACGGCAAGCATGTTAGTTGCAGATGTCTTGTTCAACGCTGACAGTTTGAAAGACCAAATCCGTCGAAGGAGATGATTATACCTGTTTCAGAGAGCCTCCTTCACTGATCTTATATCCTGAATGCGGCTCTCTGGCACACCTAAGTATAGGTAGGTCTCTCCAGCGCCAAGGTGTCTAATACCATTCCTGACCACGAGCTCATGGTCGTCGGGAAGGCTAGCAAGTCGCCCTCGCTTCAGACGAATCTTGGCACACTTCTCCAATCCAAAGTCCATACCAATTTCTCGTGTGTACCCCTCGACGATCTTTAGAGCATCCTTGAGATGCTCTGTTCCAGACGCATAAATCTTCAAGTCATCCATATAAAATATATAAGTGACCTTATGCTCGCGGTTTTTAGTCTCACCGCAGAGGTACCCATGAGAATTGCGTAGTGCGAGAGATAGTGGCAGAAGTTTGATGCAAAAGAGGATAACTCCTGGTGTTGCCCTCTGGAATCAATCTCTATGCATCTCACTATGTGTGGATGAACCTTAAAGCTTTCCAACAGAAAGATGATAAGTCTATGGGAGACTGAATCGAAAGTTTTCTGGTAATCAATCCAGGCCATCGACAGATTGCGACTGTAGCCTGCATCGTCTTTGCAGACGCTTCTGTCGATTAGCAGGTTTTCTCGACAGCCTGCTACGCCTCTTTTCGGTCCACGTTGTTCGTAAATCTCTCTCCACACAGATCTAATTGTCCGAACATTCCTGTCGTTCAGGATAGCTGAAAAGATCTTATGCAGCGTGTTCAGACAAGTTATTGGACTGTAGTTCCTTGGGTTGGACAAGTCGTCTTTCTTCGGTAGGAGTACAGTGCGTCCTAACACCAGCCACTGCGGAATAGATGTCTCCGACTTTAAATATGAGGTGAAGATCTAGGCCAGATGTTGGTGTGTAGAAGTATACTTCTTCCACCAGAAGTTTTTGATACCATCTGGTCCTGCATCAGATAAGTTTTTCGTGTCTCTCAGTGCTTTCTTCACCTCTTCGGCAGTGATTGGTGGGCATTGCTCCTCGGACGTTAAGAGGCTGTCGCATAGCTCTTTAAAACGCATGATGTTCTCAGTGCCTTTATGCAATGGGTGTTGAACTTCGTAAATCTCCCTCCAAAAACGTCCTCGGACTTGAGCGGATTTTTCACAGAAACAGGGGGATCCCTGAAAAGGCGCGATAGGTCAGCGAGAAACTGTTGATTCTCTCTGACTCATCCCTCCCTCTTCTGTATTCTCTTCCTTGCGTCGGATAATACTCGTATTTTGTCAACAATGTGCTGCTTGATAGTCAGCAGCTTTGAGTTATTCAATGTGTGATGGTGGATCCTCAGTTCGTGGGCGAACTTTTAGAACTTTTGATTTATCGTCGGCTTTACCCTTCGACTTGAATCGACCAAAGCTCTCGCCGCATCATAAACTGAACAAGTGATTGTCCGGAGGTCGGACTGCTCCGAGAGATCCTCACGAAGGGCGGCATCCATTTCAGCGAGATCTTCGGGCTTAGGATGAACTTGGATGTTGATGTTTCTCCTTGTCCTGAAATCACCATCTTCTCTCGGGGGATGCCTGATTTCCGCAATTGGTCTTAATGTCGCTTCCTCTTCTTCGTATGCGGCTTGTTCTTGCAACGGTTGGGTAAGTGTTCCGTGTACATATCCTATTTGCAAGAGGTTGTCGACGCGGTTTCACAACGCCTATTGCGAAACATGCGAAAGCTCTGGGTATTTCTGGTACCAAAGAGTGTGCATTCGCGCCATGTAACCTCTGCGATCAGGGATAATGCTGGCATCGTAGCAATCCAACAAGTCATCCCTAAGTCGATCCGTTCACTCAAGACGTCGAACGTGTTGCCGATTCATCATCGTGTTTCCATTCAAATTAATTGCAGCACCCCGAATTATAAGGCGATCGGCACTGTTTGCCGACCCATTGTAGGGTGCTCTGCGCGTTGGATCATTTTGAACTGGGTTTGGTATTGTCACAGTTGTTCCCACAAGCAGCTATGGAAAGGGTTCGTCCACCCTTGCAGAGCCCCGTATGCAAGGGTAAGGCTGCATACTCTAGGAATCGCATAAAGCAAATGTGACTTGAAATCTTTCGGTCTGTTCCATAACATTTCTCGTATCTCGATGAAAATTTTTTTGTTATTTAAGGGCAACTAATGTGGAAAGAAAGCACTGTTGACCATGCCTATATTTGCAAGATCAAATTTCAGCTCCTCCCAAAGTCGAAAAAATGTTCGGAAAAGTTAGCAAAAATTCAAGTGGATTACTTATCTATTCTTGAATGCCGCCCAACTTTGAAAATTTAAAACCATGAAAAATTGCGGTCACCAGAATTATTAATCCTATAAAAATTATCTCAGCTTTGAATTGAGATATAGTGACAAATCAAGGTTCAAAAGAAAGAGCTCAGAACTCTGATAGAGCTCGGACTACTAAAAAGTGGATAAAATTGTATACTTCCAAAAAAGTGAGATTGAATAATTTTTAAACTACATGCATATAAAGTTTTATTCTAAAATAATGATTATAAATGATTATAATAAATTTAAATTAGAACCTAAAAAATAAATTATAACACATTTGTAAACTTGAACAATATTATTATTTTATAATATTGAGAATCTATAAAGATTATTTCTGATTATTATTATTATTTTATATTATATTATTATTATATTATTTATTTCTGATTATTATTTTCCCAAGTGCCAGGACTTTCTGTCCCGATATTAGTTACATTTTCGTGATGTGACGGTAACGATAACTAGTTCCTTTCAAAAAGTAACTCACCTATCACTGGTTTTCATAAACAAAAAGAAACATTGAAATATCTGCATTTGGACTTTACACATTACAGCATTTAGATTTGAGCTTTCGTTGAAAAATAAGTCTACCATTATTACGAGGCGAATTGATCAAGAATTAAAATAACTATCACAGCAGCCTGTATAAATAAAAATTTCTATAAGAAAAGATTAATAACCGAGTGCGTTTTTCTGAAACGCTAAGCAAAACATGACTCTTCGAAGATAATAAATCTTCTTAACTTTGACATTCCTACTAATTTCCTGGGTGTCGTCACCATGTGTTAAAACTATCCTCGAAACTATCGAAACGAGAGCCCGGAAACTGCAGACTTGACTTTTCCTCGCTTCGAAAAAGGGGAGCTATCGTGGATTATTTTCAGACCCAGATGAAGAGCCAGGGTATCTTCAGGAATAAGACTAATAAATAGTCCTCCAACGACTGACAATAAGCTTTTTCCCAAGAATAAAAAGCTTTCATAAAACTCTTCAAATATTTTGCGCTCAAAATTTAAATCTAGTTTAAGAAGTATAGAGTAATAAAAAAGATCATCTGTTGGAAAAAACAGATGCGATCGATTTCTAAATTTAATCACATCTCTGGAATTCCTTTGATCGAATTTCAATATTTGAAGACAGAAACTCAACCTCTGATTAAATTAAAAAATTGGAACAGCTCATTAATTGTAATTAACTTCATTAAAATTGATTAAAGTCTAAAAACTTTCTTTCAGGAAACATTTTAGTCAGCTCTTCCAGAACTGCCACAGCATAATTTACCTGAAAAAATTGAAAAAAGTTATCTATTTAAACCAAAAAGTGACCAAAAGTGACTAATTTGTAACCCAAAAAGTACCTAAAATTTACTAAGTGACTAATATGCATTAATAATGTGACTCAATGTTCTTTTAAATTCAAATAATTCGATGAAATTTAAAAACCTTCCAGGTGAAATTGAACGAATTCAGGACAATTCATAAGAATTCAGAATTATTTCAAAACAATTCAAGTCACATTCAAAAGATTTGAAAAAATCCAAAAAATTCCATTGATTTCAGTAAAATTGCAGTGAATTTAGAAAAACTTAAGAAACTCTGACGAAATTCATGCGAATTTGAGTGAATTGAACAAAAATTTAAAAACTAACAAAATTCCCATTGAATTGAAAAAAATGGGAGTCAACAGAATTCAGGACGAATTCAACAGAATTCGGGGCAAATTCAACAAAATTTAAGTTCATTAAAAAAAAATTCAAGTAATAAAAATCAATGAATTAAATCCCTGAATTATGTTAATGCAAAAAAATGTTTCTTTTTAAATTTATCTTGAACACTTTTGGTGAACCCTGGCCTAGAGCAAAACCCTGTAAATAAAATTCGAGTGAATTTAGAGGAATTTAAGGGAAATAAGAATTAAATGAAATTCATAAAAATTGTAGGTGAATTTTTAAAAAAATTCAAGTGAATTGAAAACAATTCAAAAATATTTTTAAAAAGCATTGAATTCATGAAATTCAGAGTGAATTTACAAATATTCATGGCAAGTCAAAAGAATTTAAAGAGTTCAGAATAAAATAATAAGAATTCTGGGTGAATTCCAAATGAATTGAAAAAATCCAAAATATACAATTGATTTCAGTAAAATTAAAGTGAATTTAGCAGAATTCAAGGGAATTCTAGAGAATTCGAGAAAATTCATACAAATTCCGGATTAATTCAGAACAATTCACGGTGAATTTAGAAAAATTCAAGTAAGTGGATTTTTTTCAATTCAAAAAAAAAAATTTTTCAATTCAGATAAATAAGAGTGAATAGAATTAGTAAATTTTGAGGAATGATAAGAAAATGAGAAGAATCCGATGAAATTCATAAGTATTCAAGGTGAATTTTTAAAATATTCAAGTGTAGTGAAAACAATTAAAACTATTTACAAATTCATTAAATTAATTAAATTTGGAGTGAATTTAGAAGAGTTCAAGGAAATTCAATAGAATTTGATGAAATGCCAAATAATTCAAAAGAATTCAGGATAAATTAATAAGAATTCAAAGTGAATTTCAAATGGATTGAAAATATTTCAAAAAATCCAAAATATTCGACTGATTTCAGTAAAATTGGAGTGCATTCAAGGGAAGAATTCAAGGGAATTGGAAGAATTCAAGGGAATTGAAGAGAAATCGATTAAATTCATACGAATTCATGATGAATTCAAAATAATTCAAGTGAATGGAACAAAATGTTTAGAATCCAAAAAAATTCCACTGAATTCAGATAAATGGGAGTGAATAGAATTAGTGAATTGGAGGCATTTAAGAAAAATTAGAAGAATTCGAAGAGATCCATAAACACTTTAGGTGTATTTTAATAAAAATTCAAGTAAAGTAAAAACAATTCAAAAATAAATAAAAAATTGAATTTATTAAACTTAGAGTGAATCCACAAAAACTGAAAGGAATTCAAAAGAATTTAAAGATTTTAGGAACAATTAATAATCAGAATTCTGGGTGAATTCCAAATTAATTGAAAAAATCCAAAATATTCCACTGATTTCAGTAAAATTAGAGCATATTTAGAAGAATTTAAGGGAATTCCAGAGAATTCGATGAACTTCATAAAAATTCAAGATTAATTAAAAAGAATTCAGGATGAATTTAGAATGATTCAACTGAATGATGGAACACATTTTTTAGAATTCAAAAAAATTCTATTGAATTCCATAAACAGAGAAACGGGAGTGAATTTAGAGGAATTTGAGAAAAATGAGAAGAATTCGATGAATTTCATACAAATTCAAGTGAACTGAAAACAATTCTAAACTATTAAGAAAATTAATTGAATTCATAAAATTTGGAGTAAATGTACAAAATTTCAAGGGAATTTAAAAGAAATAAAAAGGATTCAGTTTAAATTAATACGAATTCTGGCTGAATTCCAAATGAATTGAAAAAGAAACTAAATATTTTTTTGATTTCAATGAAATAAGAGCGAATTTAGAAGAACTTAAGGCAATTCCAATGAATGCGAGGAAATTTATACGAATTCAAGATTAATTTAGAAGAATTCAGGGTGAATTTAGACAAATCAAAGTGAACGGAACAAATTTTTTAAAATTCAAAAAAATTCCACTGAGTTCAGATAAATGGGAGTGAATAGAATTAGTGAATTGGAGGCATCTAAGAAAAATTAGAAGAATTCAAAGAGATCCATAAACACTTTAGGTGTATTTTAATAAAAATTCAAGAAAAGAAATAACAATTCAAAAAAAAAAATATTGAATTTATTAAACTTAGAGTGAATCCACAAAAACTGAAAGGAATTCAAAAGAATTTAAAGATTTTAGGAACAATTAATAATCAGAATTCTGGGTGAATCCCAAATTAATTGAAAAAATCCAAAATATTCCACTGATTTCAGTAAAATTAGAGCATATTTAGTAATTTAAGAAAAATGAGAAGAATTCGAAGAAATTTACAAAAATTCTAGGTGAATTCTTAAAAAAATCAAATAAACTGAAAACAATTCAAAATTATTTTAAAAATTAAATGAAATCATTAACTTTGGAGTGAATTCACAAAAATTCAAGGGAATTCAAAAGAATTTCAAAAAATTCAGGATAAATTATTAAGCATTCTGGACAAATTCCAAATTAATTAAAAAAAAATCCAACATATTCCATTGATTTCAGTGAAATTAGAGCGAAAATGAAAACTCATATCTGCGATTTGAGCAGTTTCGAGGAAAATTCATGGATTTTCTCCTCTCTGGACAGTCATGTCCTACTCTCAGAAACTTCTTCGAACCAATCCAAATGTATTTTTAAAAAGTTTGAATTTCCTGATTTTCCCAGTTCAGCAGCAACCCTTGAAATGAAATTCCCTTCGAAAATTTGCCGACGAGTGCCACAAGATTTGCTCAATCTTCCTATTCTCAAAACTCAAGCTCCATTTGCCTCATCTGGTGATCCTGGGGGGAAGATAAGGTTTATCGAGAAGAAAAAATCGAGCCCTCTCGGTTTACTTCTGTGACAGCTTGTGCGTTACGTCAGCGAATATTTGCCAGTCTGAAGAGTTAGGGTAATGAAACCAGTTTTGGTTGCAAGTCAGAACCCCATACCCGAGATTCGGCAACGTCTTTTAAAGAAGAAATCATGAACGGGAAGCCTTTTCACGGACAAATGAGGTCATAAGTCATGTTTGCTCTGCAGAAAATTCGCAAAAACTGAGAGAGAGACTTTCTGGATTGACAAATGCATTAAGCAAATTCACTACCGGCATCATTCAAGTATCAAAATTTTTGCAGTAATTGACTTATAAAGAATTTTAAATAAATCGACGACATCCTAATGGCATTTTTCACTGGTTACACTTTTCTTACACTTAGTGTAGCTTTTCCATCAATTCCGAATCTCCTTTTCGGCAATCTAACCTCAAAAAAGAACATTTCTACACCGTATTTGCGAAAGACGTCTATTTTTATTGACCTCATGAGCTCGAGCAGCAAAATCGATGTTCATTGGTCCGTCGCAAATCCAGAGTAGGAGTTAGATTTTTTTGAGGTTAGATTGCCAAAAAGGAGATTCGGGATTGGTGGAAAAGCTACACCAAGTGTAAGAAAAGTGTAACCAGTGGAAAAAGCTGTAAATAAAATAGTCCCTAAAATATATAAACAAATCTGTATCATTTTAAATGTATCATTTTAATTTCAATTTATCTTTCAAGTTGAATGCTAGACACTAGAAATAATTTGAATTCTAATCAACTCAAGATCTGAGGATTCTGGTAGGGGGCCATCCATAAACTACGTTACCAATTTTGGGCTTTTTTTTACCCCCTCCATCACGGGTCAGCCCTCGTTGACAACCGTAGTTTAGTCTTTACCACCACCCCCCACCTTTCCCCCAAAAAGACGAATTTTTAAAAGAAAAAAATTAATTTTTAACCAACAGTTGCATCAACAACCAAATAGTTGAACTTTCATGCAAGAGATAAATTTTCAAAATAATAGTTGAATTTTCAACGAAAAACTTGATTTTCAACAAAGAAAGATGAACTTGCAACCAAAAAAATGACTTTTCCGCAACAAAAGATGAATTTTCAATACAAAAGGACGAAATTTTACCAAAACACTTGAATTTTCGACCAAAAAAGATGAATTTAACAAAGTACATTGAATTTTCAACAAAATAATCAAATTTTCAATAAAATTCTTGAATTTATAACCAAATAATTGAATTTTCAATCTACAGAGATGTATTTTCAACCACATGGTCGAATTTTCAACAAAAAAGTTGAATTATCGACCAAAAAAGATGGCGTTAACAAAATAGTTGAATTTTTCAACAAAATAGTTTTTTAATTTTCATACCAAATAGCTGAATGTTTAACCTGCAAAGACGAATTTTCAACCAAGAAGATTAATTTTTTTTCAAAAGAAGAATTTTTAACAAATATATGAATTATCAACTAGATATTTAATTTTCAAATAAAAAACGTCAGTTTTCAATCAGAAATAGAATAGTTAAATTTTTGGTTTGAAAAATGTTGTTAAAAAAAAACGGATTTTGAAGCAGTTGAATTTAATAATAATAAAAAAAACGAATTTTCAATAAAATAGTTCAATCCTAAAACAAATAGATGAATTTTCAACAAAGAAGATTAATTTTCTACCCAAAAAAGATAAATTTTCAACAAAAAAGTTAAGTTTTCAAGCTAAAATGTCGAATGTTTCAGAAAACAGTTCACTTTTAAACTGAAAAAGACGAATTTTCAACAAAAAAGTTAATTTCCATTCAAGAAAGATGAGTTTTCAACCAAATAGACGAATTCAACCAAAAAGACGGATTTTCCTCGAAATACATGAATTTTGTACTAAATAGGTGAATTTTCAAATAAAAATGGAATAGATAAATTTTCAGGTAAAAAATTAATTTTTAACCAAATAAACAACACATTTTCAACAAAATATTTCAACTTTCAACCAAAGAGGGGAATCTTTTTACAAAATGAATCTTCAACAGAGTAGTTCAACTTTCAACCAAGTGGTTGAATTTTCAACCAAGATGAATTTTTAACCAAATAGTTAAATTTTTAACAACAAAAATATATATTTTCTATCAAGAAGATTAATGTTCTACCAGAAATATGATTTCTCAACAAAATGCATTAAGCTTCAACGAAATTGTTGAGTTTTGAAGCTAAAAAGACGAATTATCTACAAAGCAGATGAATTTTCAACAAAAAAAATATAATTCTTCAACAAAAAAGTAAATTTTCTACCAAATGGTTAAATTTTCAAATAAATAGTTTAATTTTGACCAAATAGTTAAATTTACAACCAAAAAAAAAACGAATTTTCAACAAAAGACATTAATTTTCATGTAAATTGTTTAATTTTAAAGCCAGAAAGATGAATTATCTACAAAGTAGTTGAATTTCGAACACAAAAATATGATTTTTCAACAAAAAAGTAAACAAAGAAAACTAATTTTCCATCAATTTTAATTAAACATTTCATCTGACCAAAACCAATAACATTAATATATATCTAATTTCAATATTCGAATGATAATAGAAATTTCACAGGGCGAAAGAGATGCAGGCCTTGCGTCCCCCAGTGATATAGAAGAAATAAAGAAATAATCTACTGCGGCCTCGGTGGTGTAATTGGTTAACGCTCCACTCCCGAAAAATGGTGTTCCCGGTTCAAATCCGGGCCGAGGTAGATTTTTTATCGTTTCTCCGAAAAATGGTAGTATTACGACCAGTACACAAAAAAACTAATTTTCCATCAATTTTAATATAGGGGGTAGTGTTTGCAAAAATCAAAAACATAAATTTTCTTGGGCACCTCCCCTCCCACCCCCCCTCAAATAGGTAACGTAGTTTAAGGACAGCCCCTAGGTCAAAGGGTATGGGAATGAACAGATCCCTTTTTAGATTTTAGATCTCCCCCTCGACTCATAAAGATAATCAGAATTTCTCAATCGGATTCTGACAACTCCGCCTTTGAATCCTTATCACAAGTGACTCGAGTTCCCTTCACGTAAGCTTTTGTGCCTTTCTAATTTTTTATCCCCAGACCATAAGTGGCAAGAAGTTTTCTCTTTTCTCTTCTTATGTTTATACGCGAGACTTCGAGGCGACAATGACCGCACTCTTATCGCACATATTACATCTTCTCCCTTTTTTTCTGCTTTTTCCACAACCCTGCCAATGACCTCGGAACTTGGAAAAAAATCCTGGAGAATCATAAATAAAATTCAGGTATAAATTTTTTTTTAAAATATCTTTCCTTGCATTTTATCTAGTTTCGTTCAGAAAATGAGGATGAAAGAAAGAAATTGATATATGAGAACTAGGAAAAATTGCAGAGGATTTACATCACATTAAGAACGTTCGTAAACTCAATTTTCTCATTTTCTAGATCATACTCCTTTATTTCTGCTATTTTCAATACGAAACAATTCAGAAATCTACTTTGAAATAAAAGCATATAAAAAATTCAAAAGTAGCAACTTTTAATTTCTGAAGACTATAAAAAAAAAATATATAAAATATATATAAAAAATTTTCTTAAATTCCGATCACAACTTTGGAGGCTAAAAATCTGTCTTTAGAGTTCTTGAACTAAAAGACAAATTTAAAGAAAATTAACACATAAAAACTAAGAACTATCTCAAATCCAAAAACCTGTTGAAAACTTTTAAGTCTTAATCAATTCTATTAACTTTGAAATCGAAATTTTCTGGATAATCCGACTACAAATTTTTGGACCAAATTAAAAAATCTGTTTTGAACCTAATTCAGAAATTTTAATACCAATCTCAATCCCTATTTTTTAAGTCGAAGCACTTTTTATTGGTCGCATGGCCACTAGCGATCAAGAAGATGAACTAAATCTATTACCGAGGAAAACCGCGAATCTCAAATTCTGAAGTCTGTTACAAAACTTTACAGGCATTTTGTTAAATTCCGATCGCAACTTCAAGGAACAAAGAAAATCTGCTTTCAGAATAAGTCCTTAAATTTAAAGAAAGTTTTGAAGAAAATAAAAACACATGAAAATTCAGAACTATATCAAATTCACAACTCTGTTAAAAACTTTTGAGTCTTAATCAATTCTATTATACTTTACAAATCGAAGAGATTATTTCTGGAGAAACCGACCGCAAGTTTTCAGACCAAAATAAAAAACTGTTTAAAACCTAATTGAGAAATTTAAACACCAATCCCAATCTCTATTATTGAAGTCGAAGATTTTTTTATTGGTCGCATGGCCACTAGCGATCAAGAATAAACTACATAAAACTTTTACTGAGAGAGACCGCTAATCTCAATTTCTGAAAACTGCTATAAAACATAAGAGAAATTTTGTTAAATTATGATCACAAATTTAGGGAGCAAAAAATCTGCTTTCAGAGTAAGTTTCTGAACGTAAAGGAAGTTTTGAAGAGAATAAAAACACATACAAATTTAGAACTATCTCAAATCGAAAACTCTGTTAGAAACTTTTGAGTCTCAATCAATTCTATTATAACTTTGAAATCGAAATTTTCTCGATAATGCGACCACAAATTTTCAAAACAAAATAAAAAAACTGTTCAAAACCTAATTGAAAAATTCAAATACCAATCCTAGTCCCTATTTTTGGAGTTAAAGCACTTTTTATTGGTCGCATGGCCACTAGCGATCAAGAAGATGAACTAAAACTGTTACTGAGGGAAACCGCAAATCTCAATTTCTGAAATCTCTCATAAGATATTTAAAGAAATTTTGTTAAATTCTGATCACAACTTTGCCGAGCAAAAAAGTCTGCTTTCAGAGTAAGTTCATAAACGTGAAGAAAGTGTTGAAGAAAATAAAGAAACATAAAAATTCAGAACTATCGCAAATCCACAACTCTGTTAAAAACTTTTGAGTCCTAATCAATTCTATTATAACCTTAACATCGAAGAGACTATTTCTGGATAATCCGAACGCAAGTTATTGGACCAAAATAAAAAACTGTTTAAAACCTAAGTGACAAATTTAAATACCAATCCCCATCCGTATTTTTGAAGTCAACGACTTCTCATTGATCGCATAGCCACTAGCGATCAAGAAGATGAACTAAAACTGTTACCGAGGGAAACCTCGAATCTCAATTTTTAAAGTCTGTTACAAAACTTTAAAGAAATTTTGTTAAATTCCGATCACAACTTTGGGGTGCAAAAAAATCTGCTTTAAGAGTAAGTTTCTGAACTTGAAGGAAGATTTGAAGAAAATAAAAACACATAAAAATTCAGAACTATCGCAAATTCACAACTCTGTTAAAAACTTTTGAGTCTTAACCAATTCGATTAACTTTGAAATCGAAATTTTCTGAATAATCCGACGACAAATTTTTGGACTAAAATAAAGAACTGTTTAAAACTTCACTAAAAAGTATAAATACCAATCCCAATCCCAATTTTTGAAGTCGAAGCCCTTTTTATTGGTCGCATGGACACTAGCGATCAAGAAAATGAACGAAAACTGTTACTGAGGGAAACCGCGAATCTCAATTTCTGAAATCTGTTATAAAACTTGAAAGGAATTTTGTTAAATTCTGATCACATCTTTGGGGAGCAAAAAATCTGCTTTCAGAGTAGGTTCTTGAACTTAAAGGAAGTTTGAAAAAAAAAACACATCAAAATTTAGAAGTATCTCAAATCGAAAACTCTGTTAAAAACTTTTGAGTCTTAATCAATTCTAATAACTTTGAATTCGAAATTTTCTGGATAATCCGACCACAAATTTTTGGACCAAAATAAAAAACTTTTTTAAACTTAATTGACAAATTAAAATACCAATCCTAATCCCTACTTTTGAAGACGAAGCACTTCTCATTGATCACATAGCCACTAGCGATCGAGAAGATGAACTAAAACTGTTACTGAGAGAAACCGCGAATCTCAATTTCTGAAATCTGTTATAAAACTTAAAAGGAATTTTGTTAAATTCTGATCACAACTTTGGGGAGCAAAAAAGTCTGCTTTCAGAGTAAGTTCTTGAACTTAAAGACAGTTTTTGATAAAATAAAAAGACATCAAAATTCAAAACTATCTCAAATCGACAACTCTGTTAAAAACTTTTGAGTCTTAATCAATTATGTTAATTTTGACATAGAAATTTTCTCGATAATCCGATCACAAATTTTTCAAACAAAATAGAAAAACTGTTTAAAACTTCATTGAGAAATTTAAATACCAATCCCAATCCTTATTTTTGAAGTTGAAGCCTTTTTTATTGGTCGCATGGCCACAAGGGATCAAGAACATGAATTAAAACTGTTACTGAGGGAAACCGCGAATCTCAATTTCTGAAATCTGTCATAAAACTTTAAAAGAATTTTGTCAAATTCTGATCACAACTTTGGGGAGCAAAAAAATCTGCTTTCAGATCAAGTTCTTGAAGGTGAAGAAAGTTTTGAAGAAAATAAAAACAGAACTATCTCAAATCCACAGCTCTGTTAAAAACTTTTGAGTCTTAATCAATTCTATTAACTTTGAAATCGAAATTTCCTGGATTATCCGACAACAAATTTTTGGACCAAAATAAAAAACTGTTTAAAACTTGAATGACAAATTTAAATAACAATCCCAGTCCCTATTTTTTAAGTCCAAGAACTTTTTATTGGTCACATGACCACTAGCGATCAAGAACATGAACTAAAACTATTACCGAGGAAAACCGCGAATCTCAATTCTGAAGTCTGTTACAAAACTTTAAAGAAATTTTGTTGAATTCCGATCACAACTTTGGGGAGCAAAAAAATTCGCTTTTAGAGTAATTTCTAGAACTGAAAGAAAGTTTTGAATAAAATAAAAACACATAAAAATTCAGAACTATCTCAAATCCGCAACTCTGTTAAAAAGTTTTGATTCTTAATCTATTCTATTAACTTTGAAATCGAAATTTCCTGGATAGTCCGACCACAAATTTTTGGACCAAAATAAAAAAACTGTTAAAAACTTATTCGACAAATTCAAATACCAATCCCAATCCCTATTTTTGAAGTCGAAGCACTTTTTATTGGTCGCATGACCACTAGCGACCACTAGAACTGAAAGAAAGTTTTGAATAAAATAAAAACACATAAAAATTCAGAACTATCTCAAATCCACAACTCTGTTGAAAACTTTTAAGACTTAATCAATTCTATTTTCTTTCAAATCGAAATTTTCTCGATAATCAGACCACAGATTTCTTGACCAAAATAAAAAAACTGTTAAAAACTTATTCGACAAATTTAAATACCAATCCCAATCCCTATTTTTGAAGTCGAAGCACTTTTTATTGGTCGCATGGCCACTAGCGATCAAGAATACAAACTAAAACTGTTACTCCGGGAAACCGCGAATTGTCAAAGATTTCTGGCTGTCAACAGTTTCCAACACGTGCAGACGTCGCGCGTTTCGAGTTCCGACTAACTACTAAACTACTGCCGCCAAAGTATATTCACGACACCCGAAGTAAATGCTCATCTCATCCTACTTGGACCTGGAGAGACGAGAGACTGAGAAAAAGAGAGCCGGAGCAAAATGCGCTTATACATAGCTTATTTAATGTAAACGTTACGTCCTCGAATTGATTCTCTCCCACGCTCACATGTTTATATTCTTCTTTCTGTAAAAAAAAGAAGATTAGCGTCAAAGTTTAAGACACAAGCATGGAGATCCGAAAGAGAAGACAAACGAAGAAAAGAGGAGCTGAAGAAGAAAGTCTGGAGTAAAGAATTTCGATAATAAAAAAACTATTTTTACTTTAAATTTCGGGTCAATAATCCTGCAAGTTTATTTTTGAAGCGGTTAGAAGTCTAGCCTAATTCAAATACCAAAAATAAAGAGTTTTTCGAATTTGTCAGCCTCACCGAAAGTATTATTGCAGAAATAATTTAATTAAAGGCGTCAAAAATTCGAAAGCATCTAAATTTATCTAAATCTGAATTATTTTATATTATTAACTATGATAATCGTCAAGTGCATTCACTCAGTTTGTCCACATTGAAGCTCCTATGTTTCCACTAGCTTTTCGCGTGTTTTTTGTCTCACGACTTTTTCTTTCATGTGTCAATGTACCACATGAAGTTGTTTCGATTGAATGGAAATTCTTTAGTTTGAATTGAAATATCAAATTCTCATCATGCTAGATCAACATAACTATCTTTTTTTCCACTGAAAGTAGTAACTCTTTACATTTTCAGTCACTGATTGAAGTAACTTGAAGTTCCTGCAAAGTTTATTTTTTTATCTACGGAAACATATGTTAAATGTGTGAAAAATTATGAGAATTTCCCAAAAAAAAAATCAACGCTGTTATTTTTACTGCTCAAAATTGCATCATTTCAAACTGAAAACATCAGCAAAATTTAAGAATTTTTATTTATACACCTTCAAGATTCAAGAGTTGTACATTTTAAATCTTAAAAATTGAACAATTCCAAAGAATGCATTCTAAATTTCATCATTTTCTACTGTACGCATTAAATATCAAAGAGTCTAATTGTAAATATTTAAAATTGAGGAATTTTCCATTGCGAATCTACAAAATTGAATAAATTTCAATTTTAAACCTTCAAAATAGAATAATTTTTAATTTTAAATCATCAAAATCGAACTATTCGAAAATATATATATTTGAAATTATATCATTTTAAACCATCAACATTTTAAATTAATGAATCTTTAATTGTAAATCGTAAAAATTGAAGAATTTTAAATTGCAAACCTATAAAGTTGAATGAATTATCATTTTAAATCTTCAAAATTTAACTATGTATTTAAAAAAAAAAACATTCAAAATTGCACCATTCTCTATTTAGCGCATTAAATACCGAAGAGTTTTGAATTGCAAATACTCAGAATTCAAGAATTTTTCACTGTAAATTTCAAAATTGAAAAACATATTCTTTAAAAAAAAAACGTTCAAAGTTCCATCATTTTGAATTGTACACATGCCAAATTAATAAATCTTCAATTGCAAATCATAAAAATTGCTGAATTTTAAATTAGAAACCTATAAAATTGAATGAATTTCAATTTTACATCTTCAAAAATGAATAAATTTCAATCTTAAGTCTTAAAAATTAAACTATTTCAAAAAAGCATTTAAAATTGCAAAATTTTAAACTATTAACATTCCAAATTAATGAATCTTCAAAAGTAAATCGTAAAAATTGAAGAATTTACAATTTCAAACCTATCAAATTGAATCAATTCCAATTTTATATCTTCAAAATTGAACTATTCCGAAAAAAAAGACATTAAAAACTGCATTATTTGCAATTTTACACATTAAATGTTGAAGAGTCTTCAATTGTAAATCTTAAAAATGGAATAAATTTGAATTTAACGTCTACAAAATTGAATAATTTTCAATTTTAAATCTTCAAAATTGAAATATTCCAAAAAAAAAACATCCAAAACTGCCTCATTTGCTATTTTATAAATTAAATATTGAAGAGTCTTCAATTTTAAATCTTAAAAATGAAATAAATTTCAATTTTACATCTGCAATATTGAATAATTCTCAATTTTAAATCTTCAAAATTGAACTATTCCAAAATAGCATTCAAAATTACATCATTTGAAACTGTAAAAATTACAAATTAATGAATTTTCAATTGTTAATCTTAAAAATTGAAGAATTTTCCATTGCAAATCTATAAAACTGAATAAATTTCAATTTCAAATCTTCAAAATTGAATGATTTTCAATTTTAAATCTTCGAAATTGAACTATTCTAAAAAAGCATTTAAAATTACACCATTTTAAATCATAATGATTCCAAATTAATGAATCTTTAATTGTAAATCTCAAAAATTTGAGAATTTACAATTGTCAATTCATAAAATTGGATAATTTTTTATTTCAAATCTTTAAAACTGAAATACGTATTCCAAGAAAACGTTCAAACTTACATCACTTTAAACTGTAAACATTCCTAATTAATTAATCTTCAACCGAAAATCATGAAAATTTAAGAAATATAAATTTCAAACTTATAAAATTGAATAAATTTCGATTTTACATCTTGAAAATTAAATATTTTTCAATTTTGAATCTTCAAAATTGAACTACTCCAAAATAAGCATTCTAAATAACATCATTTTAAATTATAAATATTCCAAATTAAGGAATCTTTAATAGTAAATTGTAGAAATTGAAGAATTTACAATTGCAAACCTATTAAATTGAATAAGTTTCAATTTTAAATCTTCAAAATTGAACTATTCAAAAAAAAACATTCAAAACTGGTTCATTTGCTATTTCACACATTGAATATTGAAGAATCTTTAATTGTAAATTTAAAAAATGGAATAAATTTCAATTTCACGTCTACAAAATTGAATGATTTATAATTTTAAATCTTCAAAATTGAACCATTCAAAAAATCATTCAAAATTACATCATTTAAAACGGTAAACATAACAAATTAATGAATTTTTAATTGTAAATCTTAAAAATTGAAGAATTTTCCATTGAAAATCTATAAAACTGAATAAATTTCAATTTCAAATCTTCAAAATTGAATGATTTTCAATTTTAAATCTTCGAAATTGAACTATTACAAAAAAAGCATTTAAAATTACATCATTTTAAACTATCAACATTTTAAATTAATGAATCTTTAATTGTAAATCGCAAAAATTGCAAAGAATTTACAATTGCCAATTTATAAAATTGGATAATTTTCAATTGGAAATCATAAAAATTGATAAAGTTCACATAGCAAACTTATGAAATTGAATAAATTTCGATTTTACATCTTGAAAACTAAATATTTTTCAATTTTGAATCTTCAAAATTGAACTACTCCAAAATAAGCATTCTAAATTACAGCATTTTAAATTATAAACATTCCAAATTAATGAATCTTCAAAAGTAAATCTTAAAAATTGAATAATTTTCAATTTTTAATATTTAAAGTTGAGCTATTCCAAAAAAAGCATTCGAAACTGCATCGTTTATTATTTTGCACATTAAATATTGAAGAGTGTTCAATTGAAAATATTCGAAATTGAAGAATTTCCGATTGTGAATCTTCAAAATTGAACTACATATTTTTAAAAAAAAACGTTGAAAATAACATCATTTTAAATTTTAAACATTTCAAATTAATGGATCTCTGATTGAAAATCATAAAAATTGCTGAATTTTAAATTGCAAACCTATAAAATTGAATAAATTTCAATTTCACATCTTCGAAATTGAATAATTTTCAAATTTTAATCATCAAAATTAAACTATTCCAAAAAAACATTTAAATTGACAGCATTTCAAACTATAAACATTCCAGATTAATGAATCTTTAATTGTAAATCGTAATAATCGAAGAATTTTCAATTTTAAATCTTCAAAATTGAAGATTTTTCTATTGTAAATCTTCAAAATTGCTCTACATACATATTCAAAAAAAAAATTAAAAATTACATTATTTTAAACTATTTTTTCTAGTTGCACTGTTTGTAGATTTTAAAGCAGCATTTGACTCCGTGAACAGGAGGGTGCTATGGAGGGCCATGAAAGACAGAGAGGAGTAGATAAAGTTTTGATAGAGAGGATAAAAGAGGTGTTTGTGGAGACTAAGATAATGGTGAAAATAGGAGAAAAGAAAGGGGAAGAATTCAGGACAAGAAGGGGACTTAGACAAGGATGCCCGTTGAGCCCTCTTCTGTTTAGTGTCCTAATGAAAGGCTTGGAGGAGAAGATGGAGTGGAAAAGAAAAAGGGGGACAATACTGGGAACAGACAAACTGTATTGGGAATGAAAACATCCACCGCGCCAAAACGAGCGCCGCGGTGCGACACAAACATGGCCGCAGAAGTCATATGGATAATATGGTGAAGTAGCAATAATTTAATTAAAAGGTGTGTTTAAGTTTAGAAAATGATATTTTTGGACTTAGAAAGGTTGTGTAGTTACGCAACAGCTACACCTGCATCCAGAAATATGATCGAAGGCCAAAATATTCTTAATTCTGGTATGATTGTAATGTGCGGAGCTACCATAAGAACTCGCGAAAAAGTTGAAATACATTCACTGTGTCTTCAAACCAGTGCTTTAACTTCAGAGCCACACAAAATAACAGGAACGTTTTTAATTAAAAGTGGCGATGAGAATTGCAGAATTTCATTAAAATGCAAGAGCAGACAAGTAAATTCTTGACGTTATAATCTTTCACATTTAAATTTCTCAACCACTCACTCTATTTATCTACAACTTCAATTTTTCCAAATAAGTTTCGCCTTTTTATTTTAACACTTCCAAGCTTTGGCATTCTATGGAAACTTAATTGAAGTTTTCATTCTTTTTGAAGTCTACCTATTACAGCACTTATTTATTCAGTTGGACGATCATTATAGTCAAACGCTATGTTTTTGCTGGTTTCCGTGATGTTTTACGTGTATTTAATATGTCATCCACGGCCATATTGGTTAGTTCGCGTAGGGTCCTACAGTGTCGCATAGCATGTTTAAATTTCCAATATGTTTCCTATTCTTAAGGGAATTGTAAAATAAGGTGCAAACACCGTTTGCAGTTTTATCAATACACGATATTAAAAGAATTTGATAAAGAAAAATTCAGAGCATAACTCTATTTCCAGATTCATGTCCCCGAATGGTCCTGGACAAAATAAAAATTACACAGTGTTTTTTTTTGGATTTATTGGCAATTTATTTGCAAAGCGCAATAAAATATGTGTTTCCTACGTTTGAACTAGAGAAATTTTCGAAAATTCCTCCACCTCGAATTATATATATTTTAGATTTATTGTAATATGATGAAGATATCCTGTGAGTTTTATCCTCGCTAAACTATTCCTTCTTATAAAAAACTTATTTTTTGTAAATTAACTTTTTGTTTAATATGATGTATAACTATGAAGTTCATTAAAAATCTTGTCCATATGAAAACAGTTGAATGCACAACCAGAAACAACTGAAGCTTGGAAAGATAGAATATTTTATTTAGTATCATTTCATCTTTGGCGATATCTGGAGTCAAAAAAATCGTGTTGAATAATTACACTGATCGATATAGTTTTTTCAATTGTATTTCATTCGTGAAGATATTTTTTTGCCAATGCTTTAAAATCAATTTATTCGAGTAAGCGAAAAAAATGTCCTGACATCGAATCTGTTCACAAGAAAGTGATATACAGCAGTTCTAGTAACCCATTTGTACAGCTTCATGAGTTGGCTGTTTTATTAGGACCAGAACAGTTAGAGTATGAAGACAAAAAATTTCAATAGATTTTTGAGATTGAGGAAATAAATAATGAAATTTCAGATAGGAAATTAAATGTTTCGCTTTGTCAATACGAAGCAAGAATTACTTTTAACGTGTCCTGAAGTAACCGAATATATGATAGATCAATCCAGGAAATTTTCGATTGAAAAAGGAATATATTACACTCCTTACCCATACAGTGGATATCCTGTGAGTGATGTAGAAGTGCAAATAGCATTAGAATATTGTTTAAGTGGTCACGTAGATTGTACCAGACAAAGTCCAAATAAGAACGACGTAATTTCAGTTAAGGAAAATGGTGAAAAAATTAAAGAAGTAAAAAGGTATTTAACATCAAGTATCAGTGAAATATTCCACCTGTTTCGAGAAAAAAATCCTAACGTAAGAATTGGAAAGACAAAATTTTACTCTCTGTGACCAAAATGGGTTCAAATTGACCCTTTAAAAGAGGAATGTCTTTGCATTTATTTCGCCAATGTTGAGCTTTCACTTATTGGATTAAAAAACCAAAGAAGGGATGAAGCGAATGTCACAGATATTC
>JAUMHM010000078.1:33434143-33446284 GCA_032362435.1 Melikaiella ostensackeni | reverse complement strand
AATACTTAAGATTTCTTTTAATTGAGGTGTTAATGGTTAACTCAATTTACCAAAAGATATCTATTTTACTTAAATATAATTTACAAATTTGATGAAGTTAGCATTTTTTTTAGAAATTTGTTATTGGTTTGGATTATTACCTTTTTCTTTGTGAAAGATGGAATAATTTAAATAGATTGGTTCTAAATCAACCTATAAAATTAGTTTATACCTAATTCCTTATGTGTTTTCAAAGAAATATAGTTTTCTCGTTCCCGAGTTTCATTCAAGATTCTAATTATCGTAAGAAATACATTTTTATATTCATTGCCGAAAAAGTGAAATGGTTTCCCTTTTATTTTAAACATAAGATTTTATCAGCCGGTAAATAGATCTCTTTTTGAATTGGGAACTATTTAAGTGTTCTTTTTTAGTACACAAAAAATTTGCATAAGAAAGTACATTTTATTTAGATCTTTAAGAAAAGTTTTTTTTTAGATTTGCTTGAAATCAAGTATGCTTTAATTCATTTTCTGACTATTTTTGTCTGCATTGCACAGAAAATATGCTATTTCACAAAAACTAAATATTTTTCTTGACAAATTTTTCAGATAAATATAAATTCCGAAGGCTATATCTCCTAAAGTATATGAGATAAATAATTCTTTTTTTTTTTAGTTTTACGGGGAATTTAATGTAATTCAAATTTTGGTAAGGCGAAAAAAAAACACTTTCTCCAAAATTTTAATAGGTCCCGGTTGTCTAAAAATGTTTAACGTTTAAATTCTTTTTTTTCGATGCCAAGATACAGAGTTTAAGCTACAAAAGCACCGGATTGAAGTTATTTTTACGAAAATATACATAATAATTTAAAAATAAAAATGAGAAATTAAGTTTATTCGACAATCCCTCCAGAGATTTTTTTCGTTTTGGTCTCAAAATAATCGTGAGGCATGACTGAAATGATTTTAGAAAAAAAACGATAGGCGCAAGCCCTTTGGAGTTGAACTCAATCCAAGTCCACCGTGTGCCGCTTGAATGAAATAAAATTATTTAATTTTGAGTCAGGTCGATTTAAAATTAAACAATTTTAAAGGCTTTACATTGTTTATGCTTTGAGACTTTGAGTTTAAACTACTTTGTATAATTTTTCAGTTAAAAAATTATTTAATTTTTATAGTTTTAACTTGAAAATGTTCATAAGGTTTTTAATTTTTAATCGTTCACATCTAGATGACAAATTCTTTAAATACAGTTTTGAGACAAAATAAAAGTGTTAAAATACAGTGTTCTTAATTTCGATTGATCCAGGTCTCTTCAATTTTAATAGATGGGGCAAGAGTCAAGATCAAGAGTCTAAGAATAAAAGTTACTCATAAAACTCTTTCATTTTGAAATAGGGTGATAACATTTTTTTTTGTGGGAAAATCGAAATATTAATATAAACACAAGCGTTTAACTCTTATTCTCTGTCTTTTGTTGGCAAATTAAATAAATTCCTCAAATTTTGAACGATTTGTATATAATACCGCAGCACGAAAGATGATTCCTGTTTAACAGACCCTTGTTTTCAACAAAAAAAATTGTAAATAACACCTTAGAAATGACAAGAAATTTTTTTCTGATTCATTTGAAGACTTTCTGCTACTAAACTATAATACAGTTTTGTAAAACTTTGGGTTGTGTTTTATAAACATTATATTTTTCTAATTGAGCTTAACAAATATTTCGGACCTTTGAGGGTTTTCTACTTATCGAAATACGCTAGGAAAAATGGACAAATCTAAGGAATAAACAACTAGACAAAAAAAATGATTAAAAACCCATGAAAATAACTATCTTGAAAACATGTTTCATTTCCGTTTTTGATTCCTCAGACTTGTCAATTATTTCTAACGTATTTTCATAAGTAGAAAACTCTCAGATGGCCAAAGCATCACAAATAGTTATATAAGCTCAGCTAGACAAATATATATTTTTTTAAACACATATCTCTATTTTAAAATTTTTCTGCTTTTACATTTTTTATTCTCTAGGGATATCACATTTTCTTGTAACGAATTTTTATCAGCAAAAGTCCGTAATATATCAAAAAAACCTCTTGTCATTTTCAAGGTGATATCTTAAAATGTTTTACTGAAAACAAGGGTTCATAAAACGTGAAACGTCTTTTATGGTGCAGTGTATAAAAACGATTCTTTGGGAAGACTGTTCCACCCTCCCGAAACAATTTAGAGAACTGAAATCTATGAAAATAAATAATGACATGAGAATGACAACTGGATAAGGACCAATTTTTTTTAATTCTGTTTTTAACGATTTCAAGTAATTTAGGACAATATTTATCGATTCACATTAGGAATACGTCAAAATCATTTTTCCTTTCACTCGAAAAAATGAATTGTAAAATTATGAGAATGAAAACTGGAATCTGGGTAGGGACCATTTGGTTTTTCCGCCCTCAAGCACAAAAAAAATTATTTCACCTTCCTGAAACATTGTAAATAACGGCCATATACTTCTATAATTTTGAGTAAACTTTCTATCATGAACAGAAATAATTTTATTTTTGGTCCTTATGCAGAACACACTCTGCTATAATTTGATCAAAATTTTATATTTGGAAACCTATCACAGAAAACTTTTTTGTTCATCCTGTAAAATGTCATTTTTGGTCTTTATTCAGTTGTCATTCTCATGTCTTCAAATATAAAAATTATAAAAATAATAATTTTCTCAGGCGCATTTTGATAACGCGCAAAACCTATTACTAAACTTCGCACTTTTTCAATGCGTTCTCTCATAAAACATAAAAAATTCCTGCTTCAGAAAAAAATCCCGTACATTTCCCACACAATTTCCGTTTTCCCTCACGCTAGACACCCTGTTAATATACGTCAGTTTGACTGATTTTAGGAATATAGAAATTGAAAATTTTTTAATTGAACGATTCCGAACTTCATTTAAAATTGAATTGAATTAAATAATTGAATAATGGAAAATTTTAAGTAAATTGAACAATTTAATGTCACAAACTCACAATCCTAATTTTAAAACAATGTATCATTTTAAAGCCCATAAAATAACACTTAATTAAACTAAAAGGCTTTCAATTATAATAATTTCCAGTATGTGCCAAATTTTAAAACGTAATTAGAACGTCCTAAAAACGTTTTTTTGAACGTAAATGTCAAAAGGCGTCCTTAAAAGGTTACAAAAAACTTCTACGCCAGGCCAAATAACTTTCTAAGGACGTCCAATATCCCAAATACGTCCTAAAAACGACTTTAGGACATTAGAAGTTTTTTGAAAAATATCTATAAAAGTTCTGCTTTTAATACTTTAATTTGTAGTTTATAAACTGTAGTTATTTTTTGTTTTGAAAGTTTCAATTTTTTTATTTTAGTGATCCACAAAAAATAGTTTCAGAAATTTTTGTCAAAGATTCTGTAAGATGAAAATAAGACTTCCAAAGTTTCTTACTGGCACATTTTTTAATTCGATGAAAATTTTTTTAATTAGATATAGGATTTTCAAAATGCGCAAAAAATACCAGAAATTATTTTTCTAACACATCAAGAAGTTTTAATGGAAACGTTTAGCAGATATCAAATATATTTATAAATTAACCCAATCTCAACAAGATTTATAAATGATCGTAACGACATTTTTCGATTGAACACAATTTTTAAAAAGTTCTAAAATTCTTAAACTTTCCAAAAATCAGCTTTCAGCACATTCGATTTAAGCACGATTTTTAGTAAATGTCAAAATATTTTCTTTTTTACTATGTATTCCTTGCATTATTAATTAGAGTGGCGCTTAAGAATTAAAAGTTCAATTTTCCATAACGGTACCCCCCCCAAACTTTTTCCTATTAGTGAAAGAAACTTACTGGAATTTTTTTAATTGTTTAAAAATTATTTAAAAATTTATTTATATGTTTTTAAAACTTTCGGAATTTTAAAAATTTATGTTATTGGTTCAAAAAGCGGTATAATAGTATATTTTTGTGTAGTATTTTAGGCAAGTGAGAATACAAAATTTAAAAGGATGAAAAAAACTCATGCTGAATACAGGAATTCTTCTTTTATGAAGAAGAAATTACTTTTTTGGATTCAGCTAGATTAACATTGATTTTTAAAAAATTGAAAGTTTTTTTTACCTGAAACTTATTTAGTTTAAATTAGAATAGCAAGTCGTGATTTTATTTTTTCAACCAAATTTTTGTGCTGAACAATAGCAGTTTGAAAATCACTAAATCTGGCAAAATTCACGAAAATTATAAGTACAAAATCTTTTTTTAAAATATAAAATGGTGGCATTTTACTCTCATTTAAACTAAATAAGTTTCAGGTAAAATTTTTTTCAAATTTTTAAAAATAATTGTTTATCCAGCCGAATTCAAAAAAAGTCATTTTTTCTTCATTGAAAAAGAATTCCCGTATTCAGCAGGAATTTTTTTCGTCATCTTCAATTTTATAATCTTACTTGCTACCTAAAATAGTACGCAAAAAAATTTCAAAATTGCAAAAGTTTAAAAATTTTCCCGGCACGACAAATTTTTTTTTTAATTTGAAAAAATTCCAGTGAGTTTCTTTTGCTAAAAAAATTGTAGGGATACCGTTTTCTAAAATTGAACTTTTAACTTTTAAGCGCCGGCCTAACAATTAATTATTGTGAAGACTTATAAAAATATAAGCAAACTTCTTTCTCATACAATTTCTTATTTTGTCTGCGTTATCTTATTTCTTAAACTTATTTCACTTTTGCATGTTTAGGAGTGAGATTTTTTTTTTAATTGAAAGTTTCAAAATCAAAATTGTTCAATTTTTTATGGCTTTAAGTTTGAAAAACATTAAAATTTTTATGAACGTTTGGAAATTATATAATCTTTGAGACTTCAAATTCTAATTTATTTCCTTTTTAAGGCTACTGCTTTGGAATTGTTACAATGTTGAATGTTTAATTTTTAAATAGTGTTTAAATTTGAGAACCTTAAAATAAAACCTATTACGATTAGAAAGCTTAATCCAATTAGGAATAAACGGTAAAACTGTTAGTTTGAATTAAAAATTTATCAATTTTGAATGATTTAGGATTTAATTTTTAATTTTACAAACTTAGGATTCACGAAAATTTTGCTTTGAATGATTTAGTTTGCAGTCTAGTTTTGAATATTTAAAATGAAAAAATTTTCAGATTTGAATGTTTGAAACGGGAAATAACCAAGAACTATTTATTTTTTATTTTTATTGGCCACGCTGAAATATTGGCACAAGCAACTGCGTGATGTAGTTTAATTTATTCATCATTTTGAACTTGTATTAAAAATTATTTCGCACTTGAACACAAAAAACTAAACGCGCGCTTAGCGCCCGATTCATGTTGCTAGTATTTATATCTTATCGTGTTATTTTTATCTGTAAGAAATCAGTAAGTTTTTTGTGACCATAAATCTTAAATACCCCACGGTAGTTTCTGGCCACGCCTGTATAAATTAACACCTCGAGGTCTAGGCTTTAATCTCGCCCTTGACTATGCGAGTCTGAAGATCGCTCTTAAAATAAATGATAAATAGCATCTTAAAATAAATCTGAAGAAATGAAAGACATCTTCTGTGTTGGACTTTATTCAGAATAATGAAATTTTAAAGTACGAAATTATATTTGAAAGCACTGAAGTTCAGAAAGCCATCCAAACACAACTAAATTTCAAAACACTAAAAATTTAAAAGCATTTTAATTTTATATTTATACAAAAAAAAGTTTCAAAATAAAATATACAAATTTAAGATAAAAAACATCAATTCAAATTATAAAGAATTTAAAAGCATTCGAATTTAAAACAGTCAAAGAATCGAAAAATCAAAGCGCTTGATTTTAAAATCTTTAAAAATTGGAAGCATTTATTATTAAAATACATGCATCTAATCATTTTTAAATTCAAATTAGTCTTAAAATTAGAAAGCACCCAAACAAAAAGGCTGTAAAATGTAAAACATTCCAAAATTTAAATGAGACAAATTTAAAGGAATCAAATAATTGACAGCATTCAACATTCAAATCAATAATTTAAAGACACTGTCTAGTATTAAGGAAATTTCCGTAATCCAAATAAGCTAGAAATGGGTTAGGTGTACGAAAAATTCCGTAATACTAAACAGCAAGTAATTTAAAGGCCACTAAATTGTAACTATGAAAGCACAACAAAACTGAAAACTTACAAACTTAAAAAATTAGCAACAATAAAATTAAACCAGGTTAATAAAAGCTGAAATTGTCTTCATTTTTTGAATCCCACTAAGAATTTCTTTTTTGCTCAATGCATTAATTTTCTTAGATTTTTTACAATATTAATTAAATAACCATTTTTAATTCTAAAGCTGCTTAATTTATGATAATATTTCTATAATTTGTTTACAATTTAGAAAGCCTAAACTTAAATATTTCAGTAAGTTCGAAACAATTGTATTTTATCAACCGAGGAAAAACTTTCCAATTTAATTTAATTAAATAAACTACACTTTTCAATTTGAACGATTTTATTTATCCGATCTTTTTTTTAAAATTCGAATGCTTTGCATTTTTATGAAATTAAAAGAGACATTATTTTAAAAAAGTATGATACAATGAACTAAAAACATTTTTTTAAATCTACACTCGCAACTAAAAATAGGGGAACCACAGAAAATATTTTAAATAGGGTAAAAAGGACCGAAGTCTTAACCATTTTTTTTAAGCATCAAAAACAGCTTGGAGTTAAAAAAAAACTATTTCCATTCACATCATATATTTCTTTGTTCAACTAAATAAATAAAATTATCGAATCAAAACTGCTTTTAACTATTTTCGAGGGTTATTGCGGAAGAAGATAAGAAAATTAAGGGCCGCCTTCCTCATATTATATCCAGCTGTTCCAGATTCTGAGGCGACGGACGCACATCTCATACGAACTCGTCAACGTAAATCATAAGAGATCCATGAGATCATGCTCTTCACTTGCGCAAGACGTGTATGCACTTACGAGTTACGATCACCACCTACTTGCAGTTTTACAACCCACATCCCCATCATGGTCACGCGCACCTTTGTTCTTTACAGGTCGAATTTTAATCTCTCTTCACTTCTCTCCCCAAATTTTCGATTTTCAGAAAACCTCGAAAAAAAGAAGAAAAAGTTAAGCGAAGAAATAATGTCGGCCGAACATGACTCTTTTCTTTTGTGCGTCTCAATCGCCGCAAAGGAAGCCGATAAGGGGCCAGGGTCAAGGATTTGACCCTTACCCAAACCGACGAGAACTGCTTCAAGAGAATCTCATTTAATCCCCGAATTGGGAATCTAACCTCAGGGAGGTTAATTCATCTCAATATAAAAGTAAGGCTCTTTTTTACAATTTTTCACTTTTTTATTGAATGGAGAATCTTTGTAAGACTTTTTTTATTATTAAATTAGGTCTTTAAAGTTGTAATTTCAATAAACGTATAAGCAGGAACTAAAAATTAAATGCTGAGTCTCCAGGAGATAAAATCAAAGCTAGAAAGGCAATTAGAGAGTAATTGATGTTCTTATTTGTTTTATCAATTCACTCACAAGATTGACAAATTCAGTACTTTCTCACAAATGCAGTACATTCAGTTATTTGAACGCCAGTTAGTTAATTATACAAGTTTTTTTCAATTTGAAGCAATGTATTTTTAAAAGGTAGATATTAAATATCTTCAATCATTTTTTAATTTTTAGAATAACTTCAATCAATACAATGAAAGTTTTTGGAATTAAGTTTTTTTTTGACGGTGAATATTTGAGAAACATTATTTGATGTGTTTTTCTTATTACACCAAAAGGAGGTTTAAATGTCACTTCGAGTAAGATTATGGGAGGAAATAAAGAAAAAAAATACTCGCCGCCGTTTGCGCAATCACAACGTGTGAAAGTTTAAAAAGTCCAGGATAACGACCGTATCATATTGAATGACCCAGTAATATGAACGGTTGTACGCCAGACACTTTTATCAGTAAGCTGACCTGCTAGGTCAGCAAATATACATTCAGGTAACATAATTAAACATACAGTAACATAAAACTTAACATTTTACTACGAAACACTATTCAAATAAAAAAATAGTTTAGAATGAAAATAAATTCAAAGTATTTCAAAATCTAGGTCCAAAGAAATATTAACAATTTCGGATCTGTAAAGAACAACTAATTCCAATGAATATAACATGTTGCAAAAATATTCTAGTATCTCTAAATCCCAATTATTCAAATAAATTCTGGGATATTGCTCTATTAGAAATTTGTAAAACTCACCTTTGTTGAAAATGCATCTTCGCACTCGGTGCAGAAAAGATTTTCCTCCCTCTGGTGCAGCATCATGTGGGATTTTAAGCTCGCCATTCTCGCGAATTTTTTTCCACATTCGGGACACTTTGGCTCGCCGATGTTGTGTGTAGCCATGTGAAGTGTAAAATTCGTCTGTAAATAATTTTTTTTTAAGTTAAGAAAACGCACAAGCATTGCAATTTTTATAAATGTTTTATAATACCTGAAAAATTCAAATGCAAAATCCTCTTAATACACAGAAAAAAATTATAAAAAGAAACTCAAATGTAACCACAAATTGTATTAGAATATTCTTTTTCTGAAATGAACTTTCAATTCCTGAATCATAAGAATCTGTAAGAATTCTATCAATTAAAAAAGGGAAGCTCTCTCACCGGTACATTAAATGATGCAGGACACTTTGGACACCGATGCGGTTTCTCCTCTGCATGATGTTCCATATGCTTTCGATATGAACTGTGCTTCTTAAAATTCTCGCCACAAATTTCGCATTTTGAGTCAACCATTCTCTAAAAAAAAAGAAGATCCCCATGAAACACATCGTCAACAAAAGTCGACAATAAAAAAAAACAAATGCTGCATTAAATCTTCAGTTTACAAACACTTACAAGGGAGTTTTCATTTTTCTTCGGTCTGCCAGGGCTTCTTTTCGGAGATTTCAACTGAGATTTGGAAGACTTGGATACTGCAGATATAACAGGTGTCGATGAAAATTCTTTGGAAGACTTGTCTGGTTTCGCTCTGATAGGTTGGTATTGCGATATTTGATAACCGACTGAAGATTGATCTTCTTTTGTTGGAATAGTTGGAATCAAATTGGAATCGTTTGAAATGAGGGAAATCATGTTTGCAGGAACCAAGGTTGCTTGTTGGGTTCTTGATCCCGAAATTCCCCCGAAATTGAATTGAAGTACGGGCTAAAAATGAAAAAATATGGTTACGTTTCTCTAGTAAAGAAGAAAATATCTACAAGTACAAAGAATCATAACTTACTATATTCGATTCTGGATTGTCGTTAGCTGTTTTGGAAGCAACGGAAATTTCGTTCGTGTCATTTATGAAAGTTATTGGCGTACTCATTAATTCAATTGTACCATCTCCGGTTTCTAGAAAAAGCGAAAAAAGATTTTTTTAACACATATTAAACAAGAGTGTTCTTCAACATGCAAAAATGCTTTCAACTGAAAATAGTCTTGCAAATTATAGTAAACAAAGATTTAAAAAAGATAAGTTACAAAAATCTTTAACCCTGGCTACAAAATAATATGTATGGAATTTTCTGAAGCATAAAATCGAGATTTCTCACCTGTCACAGCAAGAAGAGTTCCCCCATCATCAGAAATAATAAAACTCAAGGGTATCGTATCTATGGTGTCCATGGTGGGCGCCATGGTGGCTGTTGAATTACCAACAGTCCGTGATGTCAACATAAGTATTCTATCTACAATTGAACAGAATTAAATATAACAGAACTTCTTAATTAATTATCGAGACATCCGATTCACTTAACAATTTCTTTTTTAGTGTATAAGTAATTAAATAACGCTAAAAAAAAGATCCCAAACTGAAGTAATTAAAGTTGAACATAACCTATCAAAATATTAAAGCTTAATAGAACTATGAATATTGCGATTTTCTCAAAAGAATTAAGAGAATAGAGTATTTTTTATTGAAAGCTGTGTCTTTACCTAGTTTATTAACGGTTCAATAAAAATATTACTGAACATTTTAACACTTTTTAGGTATTAGAGAAAAAAACAACACCACTCTCATATTATTTGATCGATACTCGCGATCGCTGCGCAGTCTGGTAGCAATTGGTAGCAACCTTTTACAATTGTCATTTGATTTTTGAATTAAATTCAAATTAAATCCATTTTACATTGGAATATCTGATTTGATAAATTGAGTTAATAGTTTTAGCTTAATTAAGTAAGAGTTTTTATAGACTTTTCATTTCTTGAATGCGTAAATTTCCGAAATTTAAAATGCTGACCAACATTTATTTAACGCAACAAGCAGAATAAAAATTCGAATTTCAAATCCTGGAATTCGTGAGAAAAGAATACGAAACATGGAAAAAAATAATAAACAGGTTATTTCGAATTTTGGATTAGGTATTTCACGTTATGACGTCAGCTGGCAAGATGGCCGCACGCCGAGGGCCAAGCAATAATATAAATTACATCAGACGAAACTTAATTTTTTTAATAACGTGGAAAAAAAATATTTTTTCATCATAAATGTATTCAGACATTATTTTTTATTTTGCGAAAGCTATTTAGTTAAATAATAAAAACGTATTAAAATGAATAATTTATTTTATTATTCAATTAAATAATTTTAGACAAAATAAAAGATATTATCTTAATATATTTATGGTGTTAAATTTATTTTCTAAGTTAATTGAAAAAATAAAGTTTCGTCCCATGTAGTTAGTGGTACTGGTTGGCCCTCAGCGTTCCGACATTTTGGATTTTCCCCAGTTATCCTAAAATTGACTAAAATACCTAGAAATACCTACCATTGGCGCTAGCTGCTCTAGCCAAAGTTCCGCGAAAATTCAAACTGGATAGGTGAAAAATAGTTTTTTTTTTTACAAATTAACAATAAGAGATTATATTTTATTCATAAAACCATTTGAAAGCGTTATTGAGTTAGTTTAAAAAATTTAATATTTAACTCAATAAAAATGTTACAAAGAAAAAATGGCCTCTTCCAATTGAGAAACAAAATGAATAACCAAAATGTCATCCCTTCCAACTCAATAAAAACGATAAAAACAAAAAAGGGCCTCTTCCAATTCAGAAAAAATTCAAAACCAAAATTTTCTCCCTTCCAACTCAATAAAAATGTTAAAAATAAAAGATTTCACTCTTCCAATTAAAAAAATAAATAAATATATAAAAATATCGTCCCTTCCAACTAAATGAAAATGGTAAAAACAAAAGAAAGGTTTTTTCTTATTCAGAAAAAATTGAAAACCAAAATTTTCTCCCTTTTAACTTAATAAAAATCTTGAAACTAAAAAATTGTCCTTTTCCAATTTAGAAAAAAAATAACCAAAATTTTGTCTTTTACAGCTAGATGCAAGTGATGCAAATGTTAAAACAACCAAATTTCCTCTTCCGATTCAGAAAAAAGGGTGAAAAACAATATTTTATCCCTCCCAAATCAATAGAAATGTTAAAAACAAAAAAAGTTCCTCTTTCAACCCAAAAAAAAATGAAAATCCAAATTTCCTCCCTTTCGAATCAACAAAAATGTTAAAACTGCAACATTTTTCTCTTCCTATTCAGAAAAAAATAATAAGTGCCCTAAATTTCATCCCTTCCAACTTAATACAAATGTTAAAAACAAAAAAGTGTCTCTTCCATTTCAAAAAGAATTTCCAACTCGATAAAAATCTCAAAAAAAAAATTATCGTTCTTCCAGGTCATAAATGATTAAAGACCAAAATTTCCTAATTTTCATCTCGATAAAAATCATTAAAATATAAAATTGAATTCAACACAAATTAGAAACTAAAATTTCCTCATTTGAAACTCACTTAAAATGTCAAAAATATATAATTTTCCCGCCTTCAGCTCAATATAAATGTAAAAAAAAATTCCGCTTCCGTGAGATTATGGCAAACTAAAACTATGGACGCTATGGACCAATGAACACCTACCGAAAGTAGAGATAGGACCTGACCGGCGTGACCGAGACAATGTCCGTCACTGACCGTCAGTATGATAATTCTGGACAAATTGATATTTTGAAAAAATGAGAATATATTGAATGATCGTTTAGGCATCAAATAATATTTTATA
>JAUMHM010000078.1:33418781-33434043 GCA_032362435.1 Melikaiella ostensackeni | reverse complement strand
TGAAACAGGCCTGACATTTTCTCTGAGAATATTCTGACATTTTCTTTCGGTAGGGTTACGTCAAAAATGTATTATACGTAGAAAATTTTCGAGTTACGCGTAACTGACCAACATTGGTGTTCACTGAAGTATAATTTAGTGAATACAAACTTCTGAAGATGGCACCGCAGTATATATAATGCAGCGCCATCTTTACACATTTCATTTGGAGTATGCTCACTAAGGCCTGACCAGTTCCTGACTAGAACTTACTAGCCCAGTTGTTCTAGTGAGTTTCTGACGACTGCCCCAATTGAAATGGGGACAAATGGGGTGATTTCTACATGGGTTTGATTCCATTAGCGTATCAAATACTTATTAATATATTTAGGACGCATTTTTATTTCTTATGGCGACTAAAATATGTAGGAACGAAATAAATATTTGTGCATTCCTTCCTACTCATACTTGCAAAGCACTTTTTGATGTTGTTTAGCACTCTTCCCTTAACCGAAATTTTCATTTTTCTCCATGTACTTTGGAACCCACTCTTCCCTACATGTTTTATATTAGTATAGTTATATTGTATAGGTCAACAATACCCTAAAAACGCATTTTCAAGGTTAAAATTTCGTACGTGAGAAATTGTTTCTAGGTTAGTCATGTAATTTATTTAATTTCTTCATAATTTGTCCACTGACCAAGATTCTCATTTCAATCAGCATATTAAGCAAATGAAATCAATTCACTAGGAAGCCTTCTTATTGCTTTTAATTGCAAATCGTTATTTCAACATGTTGAATTGGACACTGGCAGTTGGACATTTTTTGACAGGGCTTTGTTACTTTAATAAAGACGTATTATGTATTTAACTGAGAGACTATATAATTATTACACTATTTATGAGATGAATCGAGGCAGACTGCGTCTGAGGGAAGGAGTAGAGTACTGTGAGGGAATTGGAGGAGGGTTAATACAGAGGCGGGGCCACGAGAGAAGACATGCTCGTAAATGCGCAAATGCAACGCCTCTACTTGACTGGACGACATCCGGTTCTCCTCTTTTCATTTTCATATGTGGGTTTTTTCCGTGGATCTGTAGCCTGAATTGTTTTGAATATTAACGCTAGAAATTAAAGGCCGGTCTGACTTATGAGAGAGACAACGTAACAGCGAAACGTCATAATTACGGAAAATAATCAATAACATTCATGAATCTCGATTTTCTCCCTCACGGTAAGAAGGTTCGAAAAGAATGGGATTAAAAATGTCAAATTTCAACCTAAAAGTGAGCATTATTCTTTTGATTTTATTACCTGATTCTTACGGCGGGATTTAATGCAGAAAAATAGGATAGACTGATAGAGGTTTCTCCTGAAATTTAATTTAGCTGCTTCCATATTTTTTTGTATTAATAATTAATTTAAAAACATTGAAAAGCACGAAATTCGTCAATATAAGTCGTTTAGGATTTGAGAACAAGACAATGCCGTCTTAAGCAAAATAAACAATACCAATCTATGCCCGATTCACAAAAGTCGAACATTCATTCTCACCAATTTTTTTTTAACTTTCAGAACTTGTTACACATGCAAAAAGAAAAAAAAAAGATCTCAGGTATATATTACTCGAATTAATTTTTTTTCGAAAAGTTATCGCATCAGCATTTTTTTTTATTTCTAAATTCTCTGACAAAAAGTGAAAAATTTTCATAATAATTTGTACTGTTTGACTTAAATTCAATGAAATTAATTTAAACAACACATTTTTTGCAAAATTTATCTTTGAATCTGAGTTTTTGTGTCTGAATCACTTTCGATAATGCCTTCATGCTTATTTTTAAATATTTTTATTGAAATTCTACAAACTTCAATTTCTCAAAATTGGCCGATTTGGTATTTTTTATACATTTCATAGCTACGTATTAGTATAATTAGACGTTTTATGAAGCGCTAGGGGATTGTGTAATAAACGTTGTAACACATTCTGAGAAGAATGGGTTATATATACCGTTTATGATCATGCATGGATTTAAAAATTTGTAACAGCAATGTATTGATATTAAGCCGTACAATCTGGATGTTAATTTTTAAGATCCTGGATCATAAAACATAATAGGGTCAAAATAAGTGAAACAGGCCACCTAAAAATTGTTTCTCTCGGATTTCTAAAATAGCTACGTTTTTCGATAGAGGTCCAAGTACTTTTTTACCCCAAAAAATATTTCTGCGAAATTTCACTTATTTTGCAAATAATCGCCAATTAAATATTGACGTATTCAATTTTTTTATTTATATCTCGTGAACGAATAGAGATAACTGAACCATTTTTCTTAATGAAGCTAAAAACTCTATATTTTTCAGTTAAATTATGAAAGTTCTTGTAAAAATTTAATTTTTTTAAGTTCTACAAAATTTGCTTAAACAATGACAAATAAAACCGCGTTCTCGGTATCACGCAACAATGAGATTGATTTCTCCTAATGAACCTTTTGCATTTATTATTCAATGAAAAAATATGTCAAACTTATACAAAGCATTATATAATTTCAAATATTTAATATTACTGTTTCTTCTGAACTAGAAAATATCTTACACAACAATTTTTTTTCCTTTGGTATAAATGCATGGAATTGACGAGCCTTAGGTATAGTTTTGCAATTTTGATGCTGCGATTGATACAAGTTTTCGTGAGTCTGATGTTCTTCACTTGTACAAAAATCAAAACTTACATTTTCAATATAATTAACCGTCCAGTCAAACACGCGTTGGGAGAAGTTATTTGATTTTGACTATTTATGAAAGACTCGCTATTCTCGCCGCATTTTCAACACATTCACCAATACCATCGCAAGCCCCTTTTCCACGAGAAGTGGCAAAAAAATGCCACTCTGTCTCAATACCGTATGTAGATTGATGTGAGAGAATTGAGGAAAAATTAAACTTGTTTTTGTATTGAGACCCAGCTCCGTCAGAGAAATGCATTCATACCAAAGGAAAAAAAAACAATTGTTGTGTAAGATATTTTCTAGTTCAGAAGAAACAGTGATATTAAATATTTGAAATTATATAATGCTTTGTATAAGTTCGACATTTTTTTTCATTTAATAATAAATGTAAAAGGTTCTGATATTGTGACTATGATCTCCTTAATCAAAGTTTATGAGATTTTCGAGAGAGCCAGCGTAAGCAGCTAGCGCGTCAAAATCCGCGAGCCCGTTGGAAGCCGCGCGTCATCAGAAAACCATTAATAATTTCCTTAATATAAAAGGTTACTAACTTTTTTCTATTTTAATATACTCGGTGACGATTTACGCATAAAGATAATTTAATCTCACTGTTTCGTGAAACCGAGAACACGGTTTTATTTGCCATTGTTGAAACAAATTTTTTATAAGTTAAAGGAATTGAATTTTTACAACAACTTTCATAATTTAACTAAAAAATATAAAGTTTTTAGCTTCGTTTAGAAAAAAATGGTTCACTTATCTCTCTTCGTTGATGAGATATCAATAAATGAAAAATTGAATACTTCAATATTCAATTAGCGATTATTTGCAAAATAAGTGGAATTTTGCAAAAAAAAATTTGAGGAGTGAAAAAGTACTTGGACCTCTATCAAAAAACGTAGCTATCTTGGTAATTTAAGAGAAAGAATTTTTAGGTGGCCCGTTTCACTTATTTTGACCCTTAACGAATCAGACTGTCTCTTTTCCTCCGCGAGCGAGAAAGAGTTCAAAGACGTGCATTGGAGTTGCTTACACTTTGGAGCTCACATTTTCGTCAACATTCTACATCGCGTTTTTAATGTGTTTTTAATGCGAGAAATGGAGAATAATTAGAAAAAAATGGAGGGAGTATGTTGTGTCGTGCAATGAAGCACCAAATCGGGCGGCCAAGAGAAATGTACAAGTCTATTTAAAATCAATTCCGCAAGTTGTCCTACGACTTTATTTAAGGCCATGTGAGACTAACCTCAAAAAAAAATTTTTCACATTTTTTTAAAAAACCAATTTACGTTCACACGAAACGCAATATCGAGTTGAAAATTTCGGAAACTAAATAAAAAGCACTGTGGAGCGTTTGTCCGGTCTTAATTTTTATAATTATAAAAAAGCAAAAAAAATTTTTTGAAGAAAACTTTTTTTATAATTATGAAATTTAGGAGGAAGCGTTCCTAAGGAGCATTTGTCCGGTCCTAAATTTGTATAATTATAAGAAAGCAAAAAAATTTTTAGGAAGGAAACTTTTCTTATAATGATAAAATTTAGGGCTGGACAAACGCTCTTTAGTGCTTTTTATTTAGTTTCCGAAATTTTCAACTCAATATTGCGGTTCGTGTGAACGTAAGTTGGCTTAAAAAAATGTGAACAAAAAATTTTAAGGTGACGCTCACATGGCCTTAAATAAAGTCATAGGACAACTTGCCGAATTGATTTTAAATAAACTTGCACATTGCTCTTGTCCGCCCGATATGGTGCTGCATTGCACGACACAACGCACTCGCGCCATTTTTTTTCAATTATTTTCCATTTCTCGCATGTAGAACACATTAAAAACGCAACGTAGAATGTTGACGAAAATCTAAACACCAAAGTGTAAGCAACTCCAATGCACGTGCTTGACTCTTTCTCGCTCGCGAAGAAAAAGAGACAGTCTGATGCGCAGTACGAAATAACGCTTCAATGTGCTTTCCGACCCAGCCACCGTCTCTCGTGCTACTTCCTCCACACGAGTTTCCTGTCCTTTTTATATACGTTCTTGAAATACCTATTACCAGAGATAAGATGCTATTACCCAAGTGCATGGGACTTGATGGGACTAAGCTTTATTTTTTCAATATTTTCGTAGAAAAAAATTTCTCACTATAAGTATATTCGGAAATCAATTTTTATTTTTCAAGGACCATTTTTTGAAATAATGAAATAGGTAATTGTTTGTTTCATCGATTTTATTATTTCTTAAAATGGTCTCCGAAAAATAAAATCTAATTTCTAAATACACTTACAGTAAAAAATCATTTTCTACGAAGATATTTAAAAAAAAAAGTTTCGTCCTATGCATTTTGATGCCAAAGCTTATGCACCAGCGTGTGGCCATCTTGGATCGCCATATTGGAACATGAAATGACTAATTCGTTGCTATTATGACCGCAAGATGGCGACAAAATAAAGGACGAACTTGATGAATTTAGGAACACTCGGAGGTTAGGTTTGATGGTGTGGAGGGGGCAGAGCTGTCCGCGATATGAGTGTAGTGTATCCGCAAGTGCAAAAAAGGGCTCGATTATTAATTATTGCATTCCAAATGTTTTTATTGAAGTGACGTCGGAATGGATTCACGGATCATCGGACTTGTCGAGCAACGAGCAGCGTGTTGAGCGGACTGCAAATGACCACTATCAATGGACGCGGCCATAGCAGAAATCGCGGAAGTCTCGCTCATTAACTGCTCCGATTAGTACATTATATTAAAATCTACATAATGCCGAAAAACGATGTGAAATTCAAGTGTCTACCAGCCACCTTCGCGTGGACCCTTTTGCTCAGCACCACAACTCTCTTTTTCTATTTCCCGTAAGTATTCCACACGCTTCTCTCTTTTCTTTTCCCCATGCGCACACTGCACGAATTTTCACAATCTTTTTCATCACTGATTCCCGCTGGACCGGATTTCAGATCAATTCCAAGCATGAAGATAAAATCGCAGGTGTCAATTTCGTAATTTCATCATTTTTTGGTTTAATGCTCATGTCGCTTCAATTGGTGTCGTGCGCTCACGTTGGTTTTTTCCCGATTTTTTTTGTCTCTTTAATGAGCGGGACAAGCCCATAACAAGTTAAGATAAACTAGAGGCAAAAACAAGGCCTTTAAACCTATAACCCTTACGTTTTTCTTAGAATTGCAGAGTTGATTTTTATGAGTTTGAGGCTTTGGTTTCATGTCTAGGTGTTGAATAATAGTTAGGAATAAACTTCGTAATTGAAAGAGCGATTATTTGTGGAAGGTTGTTTAATGAGATTAGCTCTCACAATTAGTTGATTCATTCATTAAATACGAGGAGAATGAATGAACTTTTATTGATAGAGGTCTCATCAGAATTGTGAAAAAACTTAACGATGGGGCAACATTTGTAAAGTCTAGATTTACAATTTATCACTTATTCCGGAAGTCAGCTGTCAAGACTTTAGAAAGTAGTTCTAGGTCATGTTAAGATTGATAGAATATTTTTGGATTAATTTAAATCTAATTACCACAACAAAAATAACCTAATTATGACTTAAAACTTCCTCTTTAATAACAGTTCATATTTTCCTGCACGGATGATAGAATTCCACGTGGTGATTTTATATACATTATAATTTTTATTCAACAAATTGAGAATTAAATTTAGAATAATAAAAGTGGCATATTTTCTTGGTCCTTCAGTAAATAATTAGTTTAATATTTAAGAAAAAAATCGAGATCGAATTTTTGTCTCAGGTGATAAGATTGCAAAAATTAAGAAATAAGCAAATCGAAATTTCGATTATATTTTTGCAGTATAGAATCTTATTAGTGCTTTATTGGTTCAGAGAACCTTTTAGATTGAAGAAAAAAAAATCTGAATTTTTTCAAGATTGTATATAAAAATAGTTCGATGCTCGATAAATTCTTTGAAGCGTACTTAAAGTTAGTTACATTTGAAAAAGAAGATGGTATTTTCTTAGGTTGACTTCATTTTATCAGGAGTTCTGCATTTTAAAAAATTCCTCACACTTTTTCTGGGATTTTGTCTTATAAGAATAAGAATTACTTTAGGAACAAAATTTTATTACAGATTCAAGTTTCAGAGTCCTTTTGAAGTAAATAACTTCCTTAATTTAAAATTGTCTACTCCTTAAAAAAGTGGTTATTATTTCATCAATATTAAAAATTAAAAATGTTTTATAAACCCCTTGATTTGTAATTTCTACAATTGATTAAGGACAAGAACTTTTGGTGAATTTAACTTATTTCTTTATTTTTGGGAAATTGCAGGTGTCAGTATTACATTGGACCATACCCATGGGTTCCTGCATTGCAAGGAGTTATCACCTTCTTCGTCTTAGCAAATTTTACGCTAGCCACGTTCATGGACCCTGGAGTTATACCAAAAGGTTTGATTTTGAATTGAAAGCTGTTGAAATTTATAAACATTTTTACACTAAATAAATTAGGTAGTTTCTATGAGTGTCTTCTTTAAAGAGGCACATTCTCAGCAATTTTATTTTTATTTTCAAGCTCCTCCAGACGAAGATCGAGAAGATGACTTTAGGGCTCCGCTGTATAAAAACGTCGAAATAAATGGAATTACGGTTCGGATGAAATGGTGCGTCACCTGCAAATTTTATAGGCCACCAAGATGTTCACACTGCAGTGTATGCAATCACTGCATCGAGGTAAAAATACTACTTAATTACAAAATCAATAGAATTAACTTTCCACACAAGGTTATTCATTTATAATCTGCAAATGACCTTTCATTGAACAATGGAGACGAAGTCGTGAATCATAGCTTACAAAATAAAAAAATTCCGGCCTCATAGTCCTAATCGCAATCGTTTATCTTCGAGAGATATTTATCTATTTAGAAACATCCACTTATATAGAAATTTCGGTTTCGAATCTTATCTCTTAAAGTTGAAACCTAATTCATGATTTCGGTAAATGTATTTTATTTATGGTCGATTTTTAACGTTTTAATTTATATTTTAGACTTTCGACCATCATTGCCCATGGCTGAACAATTGCATCGGAAGGAGAAACTACAGATTTTTCTTCTTTTTTCTCCTCTCGCTCAGCTCACACATGCTTAGTATATTTGGACTTTGCCTGTACTTCGTGCTGTTACACAAGCAGCATCTCGGAGAAGTCCAGACTATAGTCGCGTATCCTTTATTCAACTGATGCTGATGCTTTATTCAACTGATTTAATTGATGCTGTTGCCATTAGTCACAATTTTTAGTTTTCAATAACCTTTTTTTCAGTATTCATCTATTAGTAATTATTTTGTTCTACGATTCGTATTCCTTAACTCGCTAAACAGAATGGTACTCATGGGCGTGGTGACGTTGCTGGTAATTCCGATATTCGGTTTAACCGGTTTTCATGTAGTGCTCGTCTTCAGAGGGCGTACCACGAACGAACAAGTGACTGGAAAATTCAACACAGGCTACAATCCTTTCTCCCGTGGATGTTTTCACAATTGCTGTTATACACAATTTGGACCGCAGTTCCCAAGGTACTTAAAAAGTTACAATCCCAGGGCTCGGACTCACGCCACTATTGACATTATTTGATACTTATTTTAGCGCTGCTATTCTTTCTTCACTTTCCCTTTAAAAATATTTTCGAACTTTTTAGCTGATCAGCTAAAATAACTATTTTAAAGTCGAAAACGCCTGAAATCAAGTAATTTCAAATTCGATTATTAAAAAGTGAACAAATTCGTATTTCAGTCGTACTATTTCAAAGTATAATTTCCAAACTAAAGCCTTCATTTTTGATATATTTTTAATTAAATATCGTGCAAAAATTAAATATTTCAAATTAAAAGAGTTTTAAAATCAGCAATTTGATTTAATCACTTTCAAGAGTATAAAATACCAAACTGGAAGCGTTCGAAATTAAAAAAGCTTAGAATTAAACAATTTTAAAATAAATAAGTTCCAAATTTAAAAAAATTTGAATGTGAATGACTTCAAGAATAAATAGTAAATAAAAGCAGTCATCCTTTAAATTAAAAATAATTCCTCATTTTAGGCAACTCAAGTTTAAAATGCCTGTGAACTATAAACCTGTCTCATTTAAAAATAATGCAGGTTAATGAGTTGAAAATTTTAGAAATAAATATTTTAGACGTGGATCAATCCTTTCATTGAAAAATAATTAAGACATGGGCATCCGTAAAATTTGAAATTAATTTATTTTGAAATAATTCAAAGTATGCAGAAATTCTTGTGAAATTTAAAAATACTTTAAAATTAAATTTATCGTATCTGGAGGAAATTTATTAATTTGATTGGAATTAGTGAAATAGGAATTAATGTTCAAAGATTTTCTTTATCTTTGCAAGTATTTCAAATCAGAGTTTAATTAGTTTTATTTTATGCGATTATTCTTCTGTAATGATATTTTTTTCTTCCTCTAAAAGTCTATTGTTTTGTAATAGAATATCAAATAATGTAGCAACCCTGGTATAAAAAATTGAGTTAAAACGTTTTATACCAAATTTCATCAAACGATAACAAAACATCAAAGTAGCACTTCTATAAATTAAGTTTAGAAGTTACGCAATAAAATCTTTTAGAAATTTAAAATACCTACATATAATGCAAAGTTATCAGTATAATTTTGTGGAATATCTTTCCAATACTGTTTTTTTTTTTTACATTTTTATAAGCCTTATAATTTCGAAAAGTAAAAATTGAATGGGGTTGACAATTAATTTCATTTGTTCAAATGTAATTCCAAATCTAATTTTCTTCGTTGAAAAAAATATTACAAATTGGAATTCTTTGCCTGAAACTTTTAACTCTGTATTGCTAAAGAGATAAATTTTTCGAAATTTCATGCGACTTTTGTTACTTATGCGACTTCTTAACAGAATTCTATCCGATCCGAGGCCTGCGTGATTTATTATACGTACAAGTTTATTATTTTGAAAAGTTCATGCCACTATTTTGCATCTATTTATCAAAATTTATGCCAGTATGGACACTATTTTTGATCGCTGAAGTAAGCCCGAGGCCTGCAATCTCATTCTGTTTATTATTGTATCTTTACAGCAGAAGTTGATTAAAATTGAACCAATGATTCGTTCTTTACAGTTTAATTAAACCTGAAAAGTATTCAGGAAAACGACGCGGCGCTTGCACGTCCGACATTTCTATCATCGCCACTGAGAACCAGGTAAAAACCTACATGGATAGCAGCAATGGTGTTAGAAATGCCAGTTCAAATGCTTACAATAAGGTAAGAGCTAGCGCCGTAGCTCCATTTTTTTATGCTCACATAACTACAGCGTCGGTGATGGTGTGACGCTTTCTTCTCATGCACGATGTTAACAGAGTTCTAGAAACGTTTCCTAGTCTCTCGGTTCCAGGTTTCAGTATGTATTACGTTCACTCTTTGGAAAGAGCAAACGTGGAGTTTATTACATTTTAAAAATGTATTACATTTTGATTTTAAATTTAGAAGCCCGCGATTGCCACTTGAAACGTGCCTCAAATGCAAAATATACGTAACGTGAAAAATGTAAATTTCTCAACGTCAGTTAGCATTTTCATTTGCCAATAATTTACTCGTGCCCCCTCTAAAAATTAATCTATTCTGTGTCATTTTTATTTCCTTTTTAACGTGGCATCAGACGCTCTTTAAGAAATCTTTTAATGGAGAAATTATACCACGTTTGATTTATTTCCGAGATCGTAGGCTCACGCTTATTCATTAAAGCATGCGCAGAGCTATTAGTTTTGCTACTCTAGTTCAGATATTATAATTCAAATCTTTCCTTTTTGATAATTGATTGAAATTATATTTTTATTTAGACTACATCTAGAGACGTGATTCTTTTCACGAGTTATCCAGTTACCCAGTGGGAGAAGAAGTATTACTTTTGACTTCTCTCTTCCTTGTGTCCTTGTTTCCTTGACTTCTTCGGTCCCAAGGTCCTAATTAAAATCCTAATTAATGGTGGTTTCACTGACGTGTATGGAAACTGACATGTATTGGAGAAAAGGTTTTTAAATTTATTTTAATTGTAGCTATCACCTGGCCGCGATGGATCAGATACGGATATGGAGCCGACGGCTTCACAGTCAGCGGATTGTGAACCTACTCCTCCGTTGCAAAGACATGGTTCTAAAAGTAACTTTTTCCTGCCATCTATGGAGAATAACGACTCTCCGCGACATCCTCTGCCTGCGCAGCATCGACATCCTATTCATTATCCTAGAGGCAGTCCACATCCGAGGCCGAGGTAAGCTCCTTTCCTTCGTTTTTTTTATCATTTCATTTGATCCTTAAAGTTACAAGGCTACTTTTCGTATATATTTTATTTATGGCAAATGTTGATGAATGTAGAGTCGTTCAAATTTATACAAATTTCGAGTGCTTTACATATTTCGATATCTAAAATCTAAATCAGAGTTTACAAGATTTTCGCTATTCGTCTTGAAAAGCTAAATAACTAGCCACATCCTTTTAGAAACGTTACCCCTCAATTTTTCTCTTCTTAGTGAACAAATCATTTCCTACTTTTTACTTTATTTAACAAAAAATTGTTTAAGGTTCTCGCTAGATCGTCTCAGCTCAAAAAATTTAATTTTTCAGTTTCTGATTTTTATTACGTAAACATTTGAGGATTAAAATTCGCTCATTTCTTGAAATTGCTATTATTTTATTGAAGAATGAGCCCGAAAATCGACAAAAAAAAGAACGCTCTTTTAAGGACTTGATTGATTCACCTCGAAACATAAAAATTTATAGTTTTAATTGAATTAAGGCTCAGGGTTGCTACAAAACCTGGAAGACCTGGAAAAGAAAAGGAATTGTGAAAAAGTTGTGGAAAACCTGGAGGTCATGAAATTTTGAAAAAGTGACTGGAAATTTGTTAGTCGCATCTATTTCCGACTTTTTAGAAATAGCATTAACCCATTTATGTCCAGATTTTTCTGGGTTTTTAAATGTTTGTAATTAAATTTTGTATTTTAAATTAAATTATTTAATTTAAAAATAATTTTAAAACACAATTTACATATATTTTAAAATAATTATTTTAAGTAATTTCAAATTAACCACCGAATGCTCGTTTACACCATAAACAAAGCTAGGTCGCTAACGATCCACTGGGCATTAATGGGTTAATAAGAACTGTTCAAAATTCAACAATTTCTGAAAGGCCTTTTACATTTGCATTAATTAATAATTGTTCAAGAAATTGTTGGTAAATTAGTCTGCAATCAGTAGAGTGTTTTGAAATTGAATTCAATTGACTGAATTTTTTTTTAAAGTGGACCTGTAATTTTCTCAAAAGTACACCTGGAAAGCAACCCTGATTAGCTCAATATTTATTCCTAACCTTTTTTTCCGTAATGTAACTGAATGTATTAATTCAAAACTAATTTTTGCCTGTAGTATAACGTGAAAAAATGCAAGAAAGTGTATTCTTGTCAATGGCGATAAAATGCTCTGAAAACTGTTGACTTTAAAATTCGTGACACTTGATAAAGATGCCCAATTGACAAAAATTCACCTGCTTACTTCTTTTACAGTTAAATTACAGGTAAATTTATGTTTGAATTAGTATAGTTACATTTAAAAAATGTTATCGGTATTGGATTTTTTCTTCATGTATCGAAGATACAATTTTATGTTTCGAAATCAATAAGGATTCTCAGTAATAAGTAAAAAGTAATTTGTAAAAAATAAAATAAAAAGTAGAGAATCATTTTTTTCAGTAAGAGGAAGAAAATTGATGGGTAGCATTTCAAAAATTTTGATTCCTATTGGCCACCAAAATCTAAATACCTAAATTCTAGGCATCAAACTATTTGTTTTATTCTGAAGAAACTAAACAAAATGAGCAAAGCCGATAAAAAACACAAAACCACTATTCTAAGTAGAAATGCAGGGTGTCTACTAACCGGTATATAGCCGGGAATTTAAATAAAACCGAGAGTTAACCGGGAATCACATTAAAGTTTTCGAAAATGTAATAATCTGTATAAATCGTTATAACAAGGCAAATAAATTAAAGTATTGTAATAAATATGATAAAAAAGAGTATTCAGAAATTATAAAATTTCATAACAATTGATAACAATGTTTAAGCTCTGAACAAATGGTATTGTTTGAAATATATTATTATGAAATTCTACTGTGTTGTGCAGATCTTTTTAATTTGAACCCTCTCATAATTTTTTGAATATCTTTAAAAATATCGAAACTTAAATCTTTTGAAATCTTTGCGAATTCTTGGAAATCTTCTGAATTATATCTAAGAATTATTTACCAATCCTTGACTTTGAAATCTTTCTGAAATCTTTAAAATCGAATTATTTACTAATCTTTGAAATGTTTTTGATGGTTTAAATTGAATTATTTACAAATCTTTGCAAAATCTTGTAAATCTTCGGAAATCGTTTTAAATCTTTGTGAATTTCTTTGAAGGGCTAATACCAAAGAAATTTAGAATTATATCTTAGAATTAATTACCAATTAGAATACCATAATAGTTAACCAAAGATATATTTATAAAAAATAACAACTGTCTTGTTAACTAAATCTGCGCAGATAATTAAGACATCGAAATTGCATTATATTTGTTTGTAAGTTTTAGACGCCATAGGTTAGAAAAATATGTTATTTTTTAATATGATAAGATATCGCAATGCATAAAATTACGCGTGGGAAAACCTTATGTTAGGTGCGTTTTATTTGCGCTTCCAGTGAGAGAAGATTTGATATTTACAATCGGAAGTAACCGGGAATTTCGTGGGGGGAAATTAGTAGACACCCTGTAAATAAATGTTACTTTTAAATATTAGATGGACCTTTCTTTATATCCTCTTAACGGCCGTGTAAAAGGTCATTTAAACTTATTACACATCATCAAAATCATTCATTCCAAGTCTCAAGTTTTGTTCCGAAATTATAATTTTCTTTTGTTTTGAATGGCTTTGTATAAAAAGCGATCTTTACAGAGGAATGAACGGATCTCGCAGTCATACGCCCGATCCTTTATCACCTGAAAGTAGTGGGTCACCCGCAACAGGTCCACAAAGAGGTCAAGGCCAAGGAGGTGCGAGTCCAACGATGCAGCAACGAATCAAAGCCATTGGTGTACCCACCCCTCTTGCCATTTCCAGTCCAATTCGCAGGTATTTTTCGCTTTTTTTATTCCCTTCCCATTGCAATATTGTAAAAATTTCGATGTCCCTGAAGCAATGCGCACTATCTTAACTAATAAAGTCCAACGGCTGAAACTAATTTACTATTGACATGTCGAGTGTTACTAATTATCAGAATCTTGCTGCATCAATGCAATTAATTTTACTGTAAAATATTAGCTTTGCATGTTTCGCGATCCCACATTATAATATTAAAGTGCCGCTCTAGGATATTAACATTGTATCTCACGAGCACGTTGTGAAACAGATTAACGATCTACGTTTTTTGTCAACCCTTTATAGGGCATGGTATTTTATAAGTAAGATCAGAAAAGCGAAATTTCTTTGTTATTTACACGTATCCTTCACTTTTAACTATTTTTGCACATCGCTTTCGCTGGATATTGTAAAAAATGTTCTTGTACGAAACTAAAAATTCGACGTTGAATCGGAATTTTTTGATTTTCTAAACTTCAAACTCCCAGTGGATCAAAATTTGTATATTTATATACAAAGGATTTTTAATTCATTTCATTTTGAAGAATTGTCACGGTGTCAATAGTACCAGAAACCTGGTAATGGGTATTTTATTCTGCGGGGAAAACCGGGAAATACCTAGGATTTCAAGTATTTTCTTCATATATCAGCAAAGCAAAGGTTTAATTCCAAATATTTCACATTTTCCATCCCTTCAATTTTCAATTATTCAGTTTAGAATGCTAAAAATTCGATATTGTTCAAATTTGAATGTCTCAAGCTTGATATTTTGACTTTTCAAGGTATCAAATAAGACATTTTTAAAATTATAAACCCGAAAAATTTTAAAATAGTTTAAATTAAATGCCGCAATTTGAAATTCTCTTCTATTTTGAAAAACTTGAAATGTAATTCATTCAATTTAAATTCCTTCTTTTCAATTTCAAAAGATTGTAATTTTAAATTCTTAGTTTTTTAAATTCTAAATCCTGAATGGTATTGCTTAATTAAGTGAACGTGAGAAACGATCTTTGAACGTTTGCGCTTTCATAAAATTAAAGATAAATAGTAAGTACCTCATTTACAAAAGAACTGGAAATTTACATTGGTTACGATTGTTTCAGGGTGTCTACTAACCGGGAAACCCGTATATAACCGGGAATTAAAATGGAATTGGGAATATAAATTCAAACCGGGAATCACATTTAAAGTTTTCGAAAATGTTATATATTTTTATTAATCGTTATAACAAGACAAATAATTGAAAGAATTGTAATAAATATGACAAAAAAGAATCAGAAATTATAACATCTTAAACATTTTATAACAATTGAGAACAATGTTTAAGCTCTGAACAAATGGTATTCTCTGAAATATATAATTATTAATTATTATG
>JAUMHM010000078.1:33405292-33418681 GCA_032362435.1 Melikaiella ostensackeni | reverse complement strand
TTAGTTTTTTGATCCCTTCTAAATAATACGATATGTCCAACTCTGCAAAATAGGCATTCGTTTCCACAATTACCTCCTCGCTTGATTAAAATCTCCTTCCAGCCAGCAATTTCTTCATATTGGGGAGTAGCTAGTAGTCCGAGGGAGCCAAATCTGGTGAATAGGGGGGATGCGGAACGAGTTGGAACCCTAATTCCATCAATTTTGCGGCCACAACTGCAGAGGAGTGAGCTGGTGCGTTGTCATGACGGAAAAGGACTTTTTTGTGGGCCAATCGTGGACGTATTTCTTGCAGCTCGGTTTTAAAACGGTCCAATAATGATGCATAGTATACACCTGTAATAGTTTTGCACTTTTCCAAATAATCGATGAAGCTTATTCCTTGCGAATCACAATAGACAGTCGCCATAACCTTCCCGGCTGAAGGAACGGTTTTCGCCTTCTTTGGTGCGACTTCCCCGTTGAAACTCCATTGTTTAGACTGTTTCTTGGTCTCAGGCGTGTAGTGGTGTATCCATGTTTCGTCCACAGTGGCGAAACGAAGCCTAAAGTCCTGTGGATTCCGCTGCAACAACTTCAAACCATCCTTGGAACATGTCACACGATTTCGTTTTGGTCAACTGTGAGCAATCCCGGCACCTGTCTTGCGGATAGCTTCCTCATGTTCAAATGTTGATGCAAAATATTATGTACTCGTTCAATCGAGATGCCCACAGCACTAGCAATCTCACGCACCTTTACTCTTCTATCATCCATCACCATATCATGGATTTTATCACTGATTTCCGGAGTAGTGGTCTCAGCAGGGCGTCCAGAACGTTCAGCGTCACTAGTGCTCATATGGCCACTCCGAAAATTTTAAAACCACTTAAAAACTGTTCTAATCGAAAGTTCAGATTCACCACAATGTTTACCAAGCTTCTCTTTAGTCTCCTGAAGCGATTTGCCTTTCATAAAGTAATGTTTGATTAACGCACGAAATTCTGTGTCATCCATTTTTTGGAAATCACTGACTTTCTGGATTAAAACGAGCGCCAAACACAGAGTAACAAACCGATCCGGCTGCAACTTGGTATGTGTTCCTCCAAGAGATGCTGCTAACAGAAAATAAACTCGATACGCACCAGTGATGCCATCTCTCCGACTTCGCACGGACTTTTCAAACTACCCTCGTACTAATCTACTAAGCAAATCTCTTCACGCAGGCCCATAAGTATCCAAAATCTTTCGTTTCAGGCGTCAGTCTTCTTATAAACAATTGTCCTCCATACATCTCTATCCTTGCATACATCTGTTGCTTCCTTCACATCCGAACATCTTTTCATGCAAGCTCTTGTGTTTCTACGTCTCTTTATATCTCTTCACTTTAGAATCTCATTCACACATTCCAACCATTCTTTCTTCTGTCTACCTCTGGGTACTTTACCACTCAAGTGGGTGCAAGCACAGAATTATATATTGCAATTTTAGCTTTATTTATTACATTTTTACTTCTAGTAATAGCTTTTACAGTGCCGATAATCTTTCTACCCTCGTTTATACGTCTTGATATCTCTGCATCTATCTTTCCGTCAACAGAAAAACTTTCAAGGTACACGAAATCATCAACTTGTAAATTTAAATCTTTTGAAATCTTTAGAAATCTTTATGAAATGATTTACAATCTTTTGAATTCTTTGTGAAATCTTTGAAATATTTTGAAATCTTTGAAACCTTTTGGAATCTTTCAAATCTTTGTGAAGTTTTGGAACCTTTGAAGTCTTTCCGAAGTCTTTAAAGTCTTTGCGAAATCGTGGAAACCGGAAATCTTCTGAATTATATCTAAGAATTATTTACCAATCCTTACTAAATAGTGGAAATCTTTTGAAATTTCTTGAAATCTTTTGAAATCTTCGTGATATCATTAAAATCTTTGTGAATCTTTATGAGTCTTTGTGAAATCTTTTGAAATCAAATCATTGAAATCTCAGGAAATCTTTGTGAAATGACTTACAATGTTTTGAAATCTTTTAAAATCTTAATGAATTTCTTTTAAATGTTTGAAATTTTTGCGAAATCTGTCTCATATCTTGGAAATATTCCAATTATATCCAAGAATAATTTACCAATCTTTGAAATCTTTCTAAAATATTCTGAATTATATTTAAGAATTACTTTCTAATTACAATACCAATCTTAGAAATCTTTGAAATGTTTAGAAATATTTGTGAAATGATAAAAATCTTTTAGAGTATTTTAAATCTTTGTGTAATGATTTTAAATCTTTTGAAATTTTTGTGAAGTGGTTTACAATCTTTTGGAATCTGTGAATTTTTTTGAATTCTTTTAAATGTTTGAATCTGCGAAATCTTTTGAAATCTTCATAAATCTTTTGAAATTTTTGAAATCTTATTGAAATTTTGTAGTCATGGAAATCTTGAAAATCGAATTATTTACTAACCTTTGAAATATTTCTGAAATCCTTTGAATTGAATTATTTACCAATCTTTGAAATCTTCGTGATGTCTGTGAAATGATTTAAAATCTTTTGAATTCGTTTGAAATCTTTGTGAATTTCTTCGAAGTGCTGATACCAAAGAAATGTAGAATTATACCTATGAATTATTTACCAGTTAGAATACCAAAATAATTGACCAAAGATATGTTTATAAAAAAAAACAACTGTCATGTTAACCAAATCTGCGCAGATAATTGAAACATGGAAATTGTATTATATTTGTTTGTAAGTCTTAGAAACTATAAATCAGGAAAATATATTTTTTTTTTAAATATAATAGGATATCGTCATGCATAAAATTACACATGGGAAAGCGTTATATTAGGTGCGTTTTATTCGCGCTTCTAGTAAGAGATTTGATATTTACAACCGGGAAAAAAAACCAGGAATTTTGTTGGCGAAAATTATTAGACACCCTGTTGTTTTTGTTCTAAATTTGGATTTTTGTGAATTGAATTTCTCTATTAATTTGATCCAGTTCGAAATTTTATGGGAGTTGGAAGTTGTAAATTTTTTGCCCTATGAAGGGTTAATTTGTGTCACCCTTAAGATCCTAATTGGAACCCTTATTACCTCACTTTTTTACTCGACACCTCTGCTCGTGTTCTCAGTTGTCCCATTTCTTTCTGAAACTTGTCCTTTTATGTCGTCTGAAATGTACAATGTACAATTAACCAAGACAGAAAGAAATCGTAAAAAGAAAGTTACGCGATGTAGCCCGATAATCTAGAAGAATAGTTGTTTGCACGTACATATAAAAAGATATGTGGTATATAGATAAGTTTGTGTCCCACTGCAGGGGGTGGTAACTGCAAGGAGCTGCTTTCTGCCAACATGTTGCGACCTACTGCAGGTAAACACGAACTTCATCCTACGAGGACGTTCTGTAGTTTACAATTGTACGCTTTCTTGCATAAAGATAATTATCATCCGTTGTAAAGTCATTCATTCATAACCTGACTGTGGAAACATTTTGGGTTCATGATTTTTATCCTTATTCGTTTTGATCACAAGCGATTAGCGCTCCTTATCTTTTTCAGTGATCGAACCGAATATTGATTTTTTTGGGCTAATTTTAAATTATAACCAAAGAATTTAAATTTTAAAGATAGTGATCTTGCTCAAGAAGTGTTTCCACGGGTCTAGGAAAATTGGTGGCGGGTGGATAAAGGGAGATGTTTTCATTTTTTTAATTTAATCTTGGTTTAGATAACTTACGTGGTTGCTACAAGACCTGGAAGACCTGAAAAAGTAATGGAATTTTTAAAAGGTTCTGGAAAACCTGGAAAAGTCATGAAACTTTTTCAGTTGCACTGATTTCAAAGTCTTGATGTTTATTTATTAATATGATTGTAATTCCGGAATTTAAAAAAAATTTATAATAATACACGGCTAGCCTCGATTCAGTTCAACCCAAAAGTGCTTGCACATCGAGTTTCTCTTTTGTTTGTGTTTCGGGGATGACCCCCGGTTTTTAAGCCAAGAAAGAAAAAATCGTGCTACGCGTTTTTGAGAATACCGATTTGTTAATTTTTTAATGATTAAAAATCGACGCAAAATGTGAATAGCAGTTCATCGTTCAAAATTGTTCTCTTTCCTGTAATCTATAAAATTACACCTTTACTAGATATTTATTTAGTGTATTTTAACAAATTTTTCCAAAAAACAAAATAAAAAAATCGATGAAATCGACTAAAATAGCTTGTAGTTTAACGAATTTCAAAATTTTATTTTTTAAAACGTCTTTTTTCAATTTTGTAACAATGTGAAGAATATGTTACATGAGATTATTAATGTTCCTGAGCTTCAAAGTTAAGAAAAATTGGTTTTTATTTTCAAAATTGAAGTAACATCATTCTGAACAATTGAAAATCTCATTTTTCAACAAAACGACGCAAAGTATGTATAGCAGTTCATAGTTCCAAATTGTTCCACTTCTTAAAATCTATAAAATTATACCCTTACCAGATGTTTATCTGGTGTATTTTAACAAATTTTTTCGAACAAATCGATAAAAATCGACTAAAATAGTATTTAGTTTAACATTGCTACTAAATTAGAAACAAACGTTTTTAAAAATAAAATGTTGAAGTACATTAAACTAAATGTTATTTTAGTCGATTTTTATCGACTTTTTTTTTTTTTTTTTAAATTTGTTGAAATACAGAAGATAAACATCTAGTAAGGGTAAAATTTTACAGATTTCAGGAAGTGGAACAATTTTGAACTATGAATCGCTATTCATATTTTGCGCCACTTTCGAGGAAAATGAAATTTTTAATCGTTAAAAATTATGTTTCTTCAAATTTAGAGATAAAAACCAGTTTTTCTTTACTCTGAAGCTCAGGAACCTTAATCTCATGGAACATGTTCTTCACATTGTTTGAAATTCAATATTTATTGAGAATTCCTTTACATTTACATTGATTAATAATTGTACAAAAAATTGTTAATAAATTAGTCTACGACTAGTAGAATGTGTTGAAATTGTTTATAATTGAGTGGATTTTGTAAAAAGTAGTCCTGAAAACCTAGAAAAGTCGTGGAATTTTGAAAAAATAACTGGAATTTTTGTAGTCGCCCCTATTTCAAAGTCTTAATAATTATTTTAGTACTATACGGCGAATTTTAAATCAGCTAATAGATGCGAATTGATTTTTCTTACTTACAAAAATAATATTATAATTCCGCATTTCTTAAACAATTTTAGAATAATATTAATGACAATTGTTTATAATTCAATTTTCATTGAAAAGTCCTTTGCATTTGTTGATTAATGATTATACAATAGGGCGCAGTGAAAAAACTTTTTTTGTTAATTTATGATTGAAGGGAATGGAAAAGTTGTTAATTAGGTTCAAAATGATTCCTTTAAAGTTACATTTTAAAAAATTGCGTCTTCAGCCGTATCGATTTTATACATGAAAATAAAAAAAAATCGCACAGTTCTCATTATTTTATGAGAAAAACAATATTTATAAGGCCGGGATTTGTAGCAAAAGTTGTATACTGCATCTATATTCATAACTGTATAGTGTAGATCCCGTTATAAAATTTATTATGTCCCCACAATTAATTTAAAGTTGCAAAAAATGATAAGAACGTGAATTTTCGCTATTTTCAACAACTATCACACGTTTCTCAACTCCCTGCCCATAAAAAATTTTAATATACGTGGCTGGGCATGTCCATGTGGAATAATTACATTTAACAAAATCTAAACTATGATCATTTTTTGCGACGAAAAATTGCAAAAAATGTAAAAGATTCGGTTTCATCGCTATTACGACAGTTTTTGTACATTTCTTACAATCCTGTGAATTGTATTCTGGCATTATCTTGAATCGAAATCAAAATTAAACAAAATATATTTTAGTTATTAGCATCACAAAAATATTTTTTCATATTCACATTCAAATTTGAAATATACGGCATTTGTTGATTGCCGTATATTTGAAATATGAAAAAACTATTTTTGTGAATGCTAATAACTAATTTTTTTTTTTAATTTCGGTTAAAGAAAATGCCAGAATACAATTCACAGAATTGCAGGAAATATTCTAAAACTGTCACAATAGCGAGGAAATCGATTCTTTTAAATTTTTTGCAATTTTACGTTGCAGGAAATGAAAACAGTCTCGATTTTTAAAATATTTTTATATATTTTGCTATTCCACATATATTTCTAGCCACATTATATTAAATGTTTGATGAGCAGGGAGTTGAGAAACGTGCAGTAGCTGTTAAAAAAAAAGTGAAAATTCAAGTTTTCATAATTTTTTGCAACTTTAAATTAATTTTGGGAACATAAAAAATTTTATGACTGGGTAAAAACTACATATACAGTTACGAAACTAGTTGCAGTATACAACTTTTTTACCAATTCCGTCCTTATTAATATTGTTTTTTTCATAAAGCAATGAGAATTGTGCGATTTTTTATTTCCATGTATAACATCGATGCGGGTGAGAAAGGAATTTTTTAAATGAAACTTTAGGGGAGTCATTTTGAACCCAATCAACAACTTTTCCACTCCCTTTAAATTAGAAATTAAAAAAAAAAGTCTTTTGACTGTGCCGTATTGTACAAGTAATTGTCGATAAATTAGTCTGCGATCAGTAGAATGTGCTGAAATTGGATATAATTGACTGGATTTTTTAAAAGCAGGCCTGGAATTTTTTCAAAAATAGACCTGGGAAACCTGGAAAAGTCATGGAATTTTGAAACCAGGGTTTTCTAGCAATCCTAACTCACGATTTTGAAGACTGCCATAATTTAAAAACTGTATATATCATATTGAAAATTGATCACATCTCCATTATCCAATTCACTCTCTTAGGTTCTCGCCATTCTTTTTACGTTTCTTTGATAGACGCTACTCTTTCACCAGGAATGCTGCGCTGCTCTATTTCTCTATTTTTTCCTATCTCTTTCCTGTGTTATGTACCAACCGCCAGAGTAACTGTATGGCAAGCAATGCTCAGCATCAGCACTCGCATATCTGTATTGGTTCACTTTACCACGCATTGTGGGGTTTGGTCTCTTTCACTCGAACTCTACTCTCTTAAATCTCACATCTGACCCACGCCCTGTTGCAGATCAAACCCAGGAACCCCGACGCAGGTCCGTCGGCCTGACTTCATCGGCGTGAATGATGCCCCCGCTTACTACGACGTCCAGCAGTGCAATGCTGCCTGCGCTCATACAAACTACAGCCCTCAGAGGCGTTTCCTCTCAGAAAGCGAACTTGTTCGCCAGGGTAACGAGCATCCTTACTCCCGGACCAACAACACCGTCGACAACATCAGAGAACTTGCAGGTTCTCCTCAGCGAGGTGTCTACATGTGGAAGGACAATTCCCCAGGCAGCTATCCAGCACCCGGGACACAACCTTCACCTTCTCAACGTCCTCCACCCTACGATTATTACAGATCGAATCCAACGAGCCCCACGCAACAGTTTGCCAATGCACCTCGGCCTGCTTATCATCCCGCGATGAGAGGCGGGGTACCTGTCTTCCCTCCACAGCATCCACACCAATCTCCCCAGGCAAGCCAGACTGAATAATTTTGAATTTCGAACGCTCTAAATTTCAATCAGAGAGATTTCACTGATTTTCAGTCAAAATCTTTACTGATTTCAATCAGTAACCCATTTCTATTCATTTGAATCAGCGTGATTGTATTGTAAGTCAGTGAAAAATTTTACTGATTTGATTCAGTGACTTAAATGTGTTATTTTTCAAAGGAAATAAGACGACACGTATTTTACCGTTTAGAATAAAAAATCATTTTCTCAAAGTTATGAGTATTTGAAACTTTAGAGTTGTTTAAAAAAAATATACAAATTTTTTCATCAAACCTTTAATAAATTTTGCCATAATTGAGATACTTAAGTTTTCTTAGATTTAAAATTTTTAATTTACGCTACTTTAAGGCTAAAATTTTATCCAAGCGTTTTAGATGTAGAATTTTTTCATTTGAAATTCTTAATTTTAATTTCAGTTTTAAGTACTTCAAATAAATGTCAGCTTTAAGTGCTTCAGATAGAAAATTATTCAATTTTGTACACTTCAGTTTGAGAATTTGAAGGACCTGAACAAATTTTTTAAGGCCGATAAAAAGACAAGAAATTACAGGATCATAATTATAATTATGTCTATAATTGTTCTGATTTATGATTTCAATTTTCATATAAATATGATTATAATATACTTAAATTTTTTTTACTGAAATGAGCACTCAGCTTACTCACATCATTTAAATTTGACTAAACTACAATTCAAAAACTCTATGCTTTTTATTACAGAAAAATAACTCAGTGTGAATTATATGTTATTTTTCTGTACTATTATTACTCATTTTAAAACATTTAGCATTGTTGAGAATTTAATAATTGTTAAAAAGCCCATTACGTTAGCACTGAATAATAATAATTGTACAAGAAACTATTTAGAAATTCGACTGGAAATATGAACCTAAACCGATTTTTGATTTAATAATCATATTTAGGGTGGCTGCTGGACCAGGAAACCGTGAAATGACCGAGAATTTTTTGAGACCGGGAAATGGCCGCGAATTTTTTTTTGACCGGGAATTTAAAAATTTTTAGAAGAAAAATCTATCCAACCACTTGAAATATCCCAAATTTTATATCACATGATACAATGCATTTTGAAATAAGTTCGATTTCAATTGTTTTTTAATGTTACGTTCAGTTGTTGACTTTTTCAATTATGAAATCATTCAGTTTAGAATCCATAATTCTAAAATCTTTCACTTGACAAATTTTATATTCTAGGTGCTCATTTTCAAGCGTACATTTTCAATTTAAATAATTGACAACTGCAGTTTTGAAGACTTAAACAATAAAAAATTAAAAACGTTTGAAATTTAACATTTTTGATTTAAAAAAAAAACATTTTTAAATTGATCATCTGTAAGTATAAATTAATTAATGATTTTACAAGACGATTTTTAATCTGTACAAAATTAAACTAATTTAGAGGTTTTGACGATAAAAATTTAACTGTTTCAATTCGAAAGACTTAGTAGTTAAACAAACGTAAACGTCCGATTGAAACTTCATCAACTATTTTCAATTTTTGAATTAATTTGTTTTATATATATATATTTATTTATTTATTTATTTATATGTTTTATATATATATATATATATATATTTATATAATTAATGAATTCATAATTACATAAATGCTTTTTTTCAATTTCAAATCCTATTGAAATATTGTTTCAGTCTAAAATATTCCATTTCTAATCCATTCAGTTTGAAATTTTCAAGTTAAAAAAAAAAACAATTTTTTAAATATTTGACAGTAATTGAATGTACATTTAAAATAAGCAATTACAAATCAAATATTCATAACTTAGCAATTCGAATCTGAATTGCTTGCAATAGAAAGCCTTGAATCGTAAAAATTTTTAAGTGCTACATTTAGACTTTAAATGTTACAATTTTAATTGTTCCATTTAAAAAAATTTTAATTTCTAAGTGAAAGTGTTGAATTTTGATTTATAAATAACAATTTAACAATTATTAATTTGAAACGACTTGAAATTAAAATAATTTAACTTCTAATTTAATAAGTGTTAATTTTAAAAAAATCAATTAGTTTTTAATGTTTTAACTTAAAATTGCTTAAAATGATATAATTTTGAAGTTTACAAATTTATTGATTTATTCTTCATTTTAGAGCATTGAAAATGTTAGCGTGGATTTATATTTTTTAACCAGAAATCTTTGAACTGTTAAATTTATAAAAGTTCAAAATTAAAAATTTTGCAGTTTAACGGCATTTAATTTAAAATTGTTCAATTGAAATATTTTTAAATCTTTAGGAATTTTTGAAATCTTTGTGAAATCTCTTGAAATTTTTGAAATCTTCATGAAATCATTGAAATCTTTGTGAAATATAAAAAAACTTTCTTAACTCTTTTGAAGTCATTGTGAAATTTTTTAAAACATTATGTAATCATTAAATTTTTTGCGAAATCTTTGAAAGCTTCTCAAATATTTTGAAATATTAAAAACCTTTAAAATTCAGAAGAGTTCCACTTTAAGTGCTTTAATTTGTATCTCAGTTTTGATTTCTTCAAATAAAAATATTTTCAGCTTTAAGAGTTCAAATTTTTTAATTTCAATGACGGCTAACCTGCTATTTCATGATTTTTAACAATCAACAAAATTTTTCTTATTGACAGGTCAAGCGAAAGACGATGGCCACTCCCACGACGCCAACCTCCTCTGATGGAAGGCGAAGGCCCATGAGTTTTGTCAGAGCTCTTGAGATGACCGACTCCATGGAGATGGTTGCCACAGCAAACGACTCCAGGTCTCAAAGACCAACCACTCCAACCCCTGATCGCGCCAGCGTCTACGACATGAATTACGAAATATCTGTATAGCGCACCCTTTTCATCTTCGCGCCCTTCTACGGAAAAGCGCCGGAGATGGTCCGAGAATCAGCAGACTGTTTCCATATCATGTGCTTCAGTGAGAAAAAGATGCGAGGATACGAGTTATTCGTCTGAGTCTGGTCCAGGAAGACGAATCGTGTGTTCCAAGGATCCGAAGACACGGGGCAATTTGATAATTATCCACCCAGTGACTTTGCCATTTTTACGAAGGGATTTGGAGGCTGCGTTTCAGGAATCGAGGAATCGATTTTCCTGAAGTTTGAATACGAAAGGTGCAATTTAGGATATTTTCTGATGATGGTGAAGGACTCCGTGTGCGGGAGCTTCCGATTAAGACTCAGGGTGTCCAGTGTGAGGATTCTGGGTAGAGAATAAAGTCTGAGGGTTTCGGGCCTCTGGACTTTTGAGAGCAAAGTCAGAGATTTTTGTGTAAGTTCTCCTATTTTTAGTTAAGTTCTTTATTTTTTTTAAATTCAGTACAAAGTTTTTTTTCTTTCTTTTTTCGTTGTGGGATTTAGATAGTTTTTATAGCCTCAAACAAAGTTTGAGCAATTACTGAACAGCTTTTCTTTTTTTTCTTTTGGTTTACAATTGTTCATATTTTAAGATATATATGACAAGTTATTTATCATTGTTGAAGATGTTAAAATTCTGAGGATCGATATTAGTTTGTTTTTTTCTGACGAATTTAAAAGAACTTAGAATCGTTTGTACGTCTTTCGAATTTAGAAGCTTTTAAATTTTGACGATTTGACCTAAATTCCTAGACTTGTGTTTGCATTCAATTCAAGGTACGTATTATGAAGTTAAAAGTATCTTGTCACTTTTTATTATAATTGTTTATACTTTTCAAGCACTATGGGTACTTGAATTACTTCAACAATGTATAACTAAATATTTTAATTATTTTAAAAACCGTTGAATTTTCTTAAGAAGTTTTTGCATTGCGATGCTTAAAAGTACTTCAAATCCAAAGGTTTTGTAACTCGTTTCTTTCAAGAACTATTTTCAATTCTAGCTTCTGAGATCAGAATTTTCAGAACCTACATTTTAAACGCTTCTTTTATAAATTAATAATCAGTTCAACATATTTGTATACGATCTCGAAATTCTTACGCTCTCTATAAAGTATACCGAATTAAAAATTCCCCACTTTTCAGTCGTCGAGAATATTTGAAAAGTTGGAAATTACTTGGCTAGCCATAAGTAATATTTGTAGATAGCGCTATATAAAATAGTATAAATAATAAGAAAAGAACCTTTTAAAGTCCCTGATTTATGCTCGTGAAAAATGCATTTATAACGCCTGAAATTCTCAGGACTTTGAGGAGCAACTTTTTGCTGGAGACCCTGAGATTCGAGAATCGGCTGAGCATAAACGCTGGGTAGCGTCTGACTTACTTGGCAGGAACTGAACAGTTTTTTTATTACATTAAGGTCAGTTTAGATTTTTATACAGTGTCAAACGCGACTTGGTTTTAAAGGCGCGAAAACAAATCACTCCTTTCCAGTACGATTCGACGAATAAATGGATCCTGGGGATATTTTGAATTACCCTTCCCAATGAAAAATATCTGTGTCCAGTAATGAGAGTTACTTAATCGACTTGAGTCATCGTCAGGATAGAATAACAAATTTTATGTAAAATAATCGTCAACTGTGTAGTAAAATTTTTAATATACGAATATTTAATGAGGTATTTATACGTAAATGATGTAAACATCAGACTATGGAGTTTGCCTGTTTGTTACACATGGTTTTATCATCAATGTGCTCTTTAACGTTGATTTTTTTACGGTGTATTCGATTTCTTTCAAAAGAATTGAAAAATGAATATTAATGACCGAATGCTAAGATGTGAAAGTGGTCGCGAAGTGAGTGAATGTGGTGATTTAGTTGATTATCGAGAGTCAATAAGAGACACTGGAGTTTTTGTTATAAAAAATGAAATCTCTTGTAATATATACATTGCATAAATCAATCGCTATGTACTTCCCTTTGTACTCATCCCATCTCTCGCCACTTACGAGACATAATTTAAAAACCGACACGCTGAACTCTTTTTTTTGTCTTTGTTTATTTATTTATTTTTTTAATTGAAACGTACATCACATTTTAAATACTCGAAGAAAGTCATAGATCGATGAAATAGTGCATATCAAATAACACAATTATACACAATGAACTCGAGTCGAGTTACAAATAATAATTAATGAATTTTGCTTTAATGACATTCTCAGTCTGACCAAATCCTTAATCTTACGATAACGAATCGTGCCAAAAGGATATTTTTCAAATATCTCACGCATCCTGTCCATCTTTCAGCACCGAAAACAACGGTACAATCTTACGAAATGGTAATGATAAAATGTACGAGATGCGACGTATATTTAGTGTTTGTAATTTGATGTACTTGTACATACTACTCGTTATACTTATTTCAATGTACATACGTATATATTTCGGTACTTAACGTATCATCATTATTCTATAAAAATAAATACTCTAAAATGAAGATTTTGTCTTTTCTGATTTTCTGCACTAAGTGAAAGGAAACTAAGGAAACTGGGGAAAAATGTTTAAAGAATTCAAAATTTAGTTGGTTTAAAGTTCAAGTGTCTTAGGATCTTCAAAAGCTTTTCTAGATTGCCTTCATATCATAAATTATTTATTTTTATTATTTATTCAATAATTTGTTTTTCGATCAAAGATCGATCCAAATGAGCAACAATATAAGATATATATGTAGAGAGTAAGTCATCATATGCAGCCAGATTGAACAGCAGAATAGAATGAAGACGATTACAAAAGAATATATATATATATATATATATATATATATGTGTGTGTAAGGAGGAAATCACTTAAATGTATCCAAACAATCACGTCTCCAGAACAAAGGTTCTAATTTGTAGAATCTGACGGACGTACAATGCAACTTTGCGCAGCTCGTGT
>JAUMHM010000078.1:33390237-33401450 GCA_032362435.1 Melikaiella ostensackeni | reverse complement strand
GGTAAATCTGGACAGCCCGATATAACCTCGAAAAGGGCCTCCTCAAAAGTCTGCTCGAACAGCTTAATATCCATAGATGGTTTAAAGTAAACATTACCTACAATGAATTCAAACGCCCTCCGCCAACATTAAACGAAAATACATGTAGAAGAAATTAATAAAATTTCAAAGTTGAATACAAATTTGTTTATAAAAATTGCTAAACCTCCGCTGAGGCGATCAACTTTAGTGGAACGCTGTGCATTACTTACAATAGCGGTGTGATCTGGGACCCAATTAGGGGATTTTAAAGTCGGCGAAGTTACCCATGTCTTAGAAGTTTCGTCTTGTGCTTATCGCATTGGTTTTGTGCCTTCATATCATAAAACTTACAAGTTCAGATATTTTTATGTGCTTAAGTGTGATAGTTTTAAAATTTTAACATTTATTGAATTAATTAATGCTGATAACATGTCAGATTGAATTCGATAGGTCTTCAAATTTCAAGCGCTTCAGAAGAGAAAAATGTTTAATTTCGGTATTATTGGATGTACAGAAATTTAGGATGCTTTAAAATTTGTATTTTTATATCCACTTCATAATTTTCAATATTTAATTATTTATAGAATACGAAGGCTTTGCAATTTTTATATTCCTAACAAAGTTAAAATCAATTGACGTTTTTATATCTGCCTAATTCAAAATTTAATGAACACACATTTCTTTTTGGAATATTCAAAAGATATTTTCATATTTGGACAATTTCAAATTTGAGTATGTTTCAAATTCAAGGTAAGAATTTTTTAAGAATTTGGTTCCGTTTTTAAAAATCACCAATTTTTCGAATTCGACCGAATTCGATTCATTTTTACTTTATTGTTTATTTATTTACTATATTTGCTGAATTTGTGAATTTTTAAAACTGGAATTTCAATAAATTTATGTTAATCTTTTAATTGCATCTGATAAAAATTATTTTAAATTTAATCAGGGAGCGTAAATAATAGAAAAAACCGACGAATATCAATTCACCTTGAATTTTCATTAATTTATCCTGAATTCTTCTAAATTCTTTTGAATTCTTTGGAATGCTCTTGATTTTTTCGAATTCGACCTGAATGCTTTGAAGGTCTCTTAAATTCCATGAAATTCAACTATAATCACTCAAGTTTTACTGAATTCAATGGAATATTCTTTATTAAAATATGTTGTCTAAATCCATTTGAAATTCACCCAAAACTTTTATTAATGTATTTTGAATTCCTGAAAAAATTGAATATTTTGGAAACCTCTTGAATTTTTTTGAGTTGTCCCTGAATTATTTAAAATTCTTTTGAATTTTTTCGAATCCACCCTGAATTCTTTTGAATTCTTCTAAATTCACTCAAATCTAGTAAATTCAGTGGATCATTTTAGTTTTTTTTCTCAGTTTTATTAAATTCACCCTGATGTCTTTTAAACTCACCTTAAATTATTATGAATTTGATCAAAGTCCCTTGAATTCTTTTTAATTCACTCCAATTTTACTGAAATCAATGGAATATTTTGAATTTTTCAATTAATTTGAATTCTTTTGAATTAACCTTATGACTTTTTATTACTTTATCCTGAATTCTTTTTCATTCTTTAAGATTCTTATATATTTATCCTGAATTCCTTCGAATTCTCTTGATTTCCTTTGAATTATGTTGAATTCTTTTTATTCATCTTGATTTTGTACAAATTTCATCGAATTCTATTGAATTCCCTTGAATTCTTCGTAGTTCACTTCAGTGATATATCACTGAATATCAGTGGAATATTTTAAAGTTTTTTCAAATCATGTGAATTCATTTGGAATTCACCCTGCTCTTTTACTAATTTGTCTTGAATTTTTTTGAATTTTTAGGAATTCATTAAAATTTTTTCGAAATAACCCTGAATTCTTTAAAGTTCTCTTGAATTTTTTCGAGTTCATTCTGAACTTTTTGGAATTCTAAATTCACTCAATTCTACCCAATTCAATGAATTTTTGAGGTTGTTTTTATTTTTATTAAATTCGTTCTGAAGTTTTTTAAAGTTCTGAAGTCTTTTAAACTCATCTTAAATCCTAATGAATTTCATCAATGTCTCTTGAATTCCCTTGAATTCATCTAAATTCACTCCAATTTTACTGAAATCATTGAAATATTTTGGATTTTATTCGAATTCAGCTTGAATTGTTTTGAATTCAATCTGAATTCTTATAAATTTATCTTAAATTTCTTTGAATTCTCTTGAATTCCTTTGAATCATTTTGAATTCTGTTAAATTCATCTTGAATTCGTAGAAATTTCATTAAAGTCTCTGGAATTCCCTTGAATTCTTTTAAATTCACTCCAATATTATTGAAGTCAATGGAATGCAAAAAAAACGTTTAATTTAGTTGAATTCATTTGGAATTCACCCTGACTATTTATTAATATATTCTGAATTCTTTTTAATTCTTTGGAATTCTTTTGATTTTTTCGAATTCATCCTAATTCTTCTAAATTCACTCAATTCTACGCAATTCAATGGATTATTTACAAATTTTTGTTTATTTTTATTGAATTCACTCTAAAGTCTTTTAAACTCACCTTAAATTCTTATGAATTTCATTAAAATCTCTTGAATTTCCTTGAATTCTTCTAAATTTACTCCAATTTTACTAAAATCAATGAATTTTTTTTTCAATTCATTTGGAATTCACCCTGACCTCTTATTAATTTATCCTGAATTCTTTTTAATTTCTTGGAATTCTCTTGAATTTTTTCGAATTGACCCTGAATTCTTTCGAATTCTTTTGAATTTTTTCGAATTGACCCTGAATTCTTTCGAATTTTTTTGAATTTTTTCGAATTTACCCTGAATTCTTATGAATTTCATCAAAGTCTCTTGAATTCCCTTGAATTCTTCTAAATTCACTCCAATTTTACTTAAAACGTTAGAATATTTCGGATTTTTTTAAATTTCATTTTAATTCTTTTAAATTTACGCTGAATTTGTTTTGAATTTAGCTTCAACTGCTTTGAATTCTAATGAATGTTTCATAAATGTGTTAAAATTCATCTCAACTTCTTATAAATTTCATCGAATTCTTTTGAATTCAAAACAACATTAGTCACATTATAATTGCACATTAGTCACTGTCAGTCATTTTCTGGGCTAGAGATTAGTCCCTAAGGTCACTTTTCGGTTTAAATAGGTTACTTTTTTCACATTTTTCAAGTAAATTAGGCTGTGGCAGCCCTATGGACGAAAATAGTCATTTCAAATTTGGTGCGCTTTCCTTGTTTCAGAAGTCAGGTCTGCCAATAGTAGATAAAACATTGATTTTTCATTAATTTTCAACTAATTTCAGTATATTCACGATACTAAAATACCAAACAAAAGTATTTTTAAAAGAAATTTTGTGTCTTAATTCTACTTGAAAGCGAATCCTACTTGAAACAGTTTTATGTTGGTACTCGTGAACCTCGCATTCTTTTTAATTTTCTTTAAATTTTTCCAACGTTCGAAGGGAAAGGATCGATAAGTTATTCCTCTTTGTTTTTAAAGGCATTTTTTGGATGAAACTCACAGAAAGATTCGCCCGCGAAGTGATTTTAATAATTTAAAATGGATCCATGTACCACGCTGTTTGCCTCGGTGCCAAATTTGAAAGATCTGTGTTATTTCCGCTGTAGAGTTTCAAATTTACAGATGACACATGAAATCATCAAGGAAGTTCATCACTGCCAAATTCTCTGCTGCAGGTATTTTCGATTTTTCCAAGAATTTAAATCACTATAATTAGTGTTAATTGATGAAAAATGATTCGAAAAATTTTCCTATAATATTTGAAATAAATAATCTACGATCGAGAGAGTAATAATACATATATTTATGTGATTTTAGGGACATTATTGGAACTTTTTCGAGAACATTAGCTTCTCCAGTTCCTCAAAGTGAACATTACTTTTATGTCGTCCTTTCGAAGAAATATGCTGAAACTAATCAACTCCAAGAATTTTTTAAATGGAAAGTTATTCACGTAAGTTGCATCTAACCTCAAATATATTTTTAATAATTAACTTCAGTCAAATATTTGAGTAAAATCCATTTTTAATAAATGAAGAATTCAATCCGGAGTGGTCACCGGACACGGAAACCGGGAAATGATATTGAATTTATTTTTTTACCGGGAATTTTTCAAATTTTTGGAAGAAAAATCTATCCACTCACTTGAAACATCACAAATTTTATATCACTTGATATTATGCAATTTAAAATAAGTTCGATGTCAACTTTTTTGAATGTCAAGTTCAATTATTAAGTATTCAATTATTTAAAAAATTAGGTTCAATTGTTAACTTTTTCAATTATGAAATCATTCAGTTTACAATGCGTAATTCTAAAATATTTTACTTTAAAAATTTTACATTTCAGATCTTCATTTTTAAGCGTGCATTTTCAATTTAAAGAATTTTAAAATGCAGTTTTGAAGTCAAACAGTTAAACATAAAAAGCGTTTGAATTTGGAAATTTTTGATAAGAAACCTTTTAAGTTGATCCAACTTTTAATACAAATTGATTAATGATTTTTAAAACTGAATTGTATTCGAGTATTAAAAATTAAATTATAATTAATTGTACAAGATGATTCTGAATCTAGTTAAAATTAAACAATTTACAGATTTTAACGTTGAAAATTAAACCGTTTCAATTCGACACCTTATTAGTTGAACAAATATAAACGTCCGGTTGAAACTTTGTGAACTATTTTCAATTTTCAAATAATGTTAAATTAATAGATTCTTAATTAAACGCTATTATTCAATTTCAAATACTATTTAAACATTCTTTCACTAAAATATTCCATTTTAACCCATTCAATTTGAATTTTTTAATTACAAAAAGAATAATTTTTTAATATTTAACAGTATTTAACTGTTCATTTAACATGAGCAATTATAAATCAAATATTTAGAACTAAATTGTTTAAAATAGAAAGCCTTGAATCATTAAAATTTCAGAGTGCTTAATTTAAACTTTGAACGTTATAATTTTATTTGTTCGATTTTTCAAATATTTAATTTGTGAGTCAAAGTGTCGAATTTTGATTCATAAACAACAAATGAACGACGTAAAATTTAAATAATTCGACTTTGAAGGATTTATGTGTGAAGAAACGTTTGAATGTCATAATTCTAATTTTTACATTTTTATTGAGTTAAAGGCGGGCAAATTTGGTATTTTTACATTTTTATTGAGTTTGAAAGGAGGAAATTTTGGTTTTTAATTTTTTCTGAACTTGAACAGGGACATTTTTTTGTTTTCAAGATTTTTATCGAATAAGAAGGAAATTTTGGTTTTTACTTTTCTAAACTTGAAGAGGCACTCCTTTTGTTTATATAATTTTTATTGAGTTGGAAGAAATGAAATTTTGATTATTATTTTTTTGAATTGGGAGAGGTTATTTTGCTCTTTTTAACATTTTTATAAAGTGGCGTGGGGGGCAAATTTGGTATTTTTAACATTCAGATGAAAGGGGGCAACTTTTTATCATCATTTTTTTACTGAATTAGAAGAGCAACCTATTTAATTTTTAACCTTTTTTATTAATGTGAGTTGAAACGGGGGATTAATTTTAACTTAGAGCATTGAAAGTAGCAGCGTGGATTTATATTTTTTAACCAGAAATCTTTGAATTCTTCAATTTAAGAAAATTTGAAAAAAATTATTTTGTAGTTTAATGACATTTTATTTAAAATTGTTCCATTGTAAAATGTTAAAAGCTTCTATTTTATACGTGTAAATTATTTAGCGTTTCAATGACAAATTTTTAAGCTTTAATTTTAAAAGTTTAAAATTGGAAAAAGTTGCGTTTTGAGTGCTTTAATTTGCAGTTCAGTTTTGATTACTTCAAATGAAAAAAATTTCAGTTTGAAGAGTTCGAATTTTTTAATGTCAATGACCGTGAAAAGTTTTTACTAGCCGGGAAAAATCCGGGAATTCTTTCCCCCATAAAAACGCCCACCCTAAAACCGGAAGAAAAATTATATTCATAATTATTTATTATTATATTTATTTATTTTCATATTATAAACCGAAATAAAATTTTCCACCCTAAAACAATTTAAAATATGAATCATCGTAACGCTCTTAGAAAATTTAGAATAGTTTTAATTATAATTTATTTATTTATACTACCGATTCCAATCTTGATACATTTTTTCAGTATTCTGATCCTCAAGAAGTCACTTTCGAAATTTACGAGATTTGTGCAAAGTACTCTATTATTTATAAATTGTTGCCAGTCTGGAACAGAATTGGCGAATATTTATGCATAGGGCAACATTATTCTGAGCTCACAGACGAACTGGACGCAATCAAGTTTGAGGTAGACATCAAAGGTAGAAAGTTTTGTGCAACTTCAATTTTATTCATAAATTTATATTTATATTGTATTCGTACTTTTAATAACTATGCCTACTCTTACTGTTTAAAATATGATTAGAAGAAGGACTGTTCTTGCGTTTCAATCCTCTGAGGCTGAAACTTACTCCCTTAAGCTTGGAAACAGTTAGAGTGACTGGGTCGACTTTAGTTGAATTCCAAAATAATAAAAAAATTCCGATTAAGTCTGATTATCAGAAGGCTTATATCTTACCCAGGTATAAATGTTATCCTTTTTCTTTAAGTAATAAAAAAGTGTTGAGTTACTTATCTGCTTAATAAATCCCTATTAATTATTTTTCAGTTTGAAGAAGTGCAAGTTACTCAACGTTATGAAGGAGATTCCTGATACTTGCAAATTTAAACAATATCATGTGATTCGAGATCACTGGAAGAATATGGTAATCATCTCTTACAAAAGTACCCATAAAAGTTATTCTGATCAGTTTTCTTCAGAGAATTTAAAAATGATAATTGTTTAATCTTTGCAGTATGGAATCGTGTTGCCAAAAAAGAAAGAAGGCATCAACTTCTACGAAGTTCCATTTAAAGGATTTGAACATCGCATCTTCGTTTATCCTGAGATTTGCTTGCAAGCAAAATTACCACAAATAATTGAGTGTATTAATCAAACTAATATCACGAATCAATTTTTGGAAGACCTAAAAGTGAAAGTTCCCCAAATTTGTGGCGAAGAGCTTTCCTTTGTTTATCAAAACGTTAAACCCACGAAGAATTTTCTCAAACCAAAGGAGGTAATCTACAAAAATTCTAAGTTTTTATCCAATTTTAATTTTGATTTTACAATCAATATAATTTCCTTTTTATTTTCTAGGTACAAACTACGAGAGGAATTTATGACACTACTTCGAAGACATCGATGCCTAGAAATGCAAGTTTTTGTTCCAGCTCGAAGAGCTTGAATGTGTTTACCTATGATTCGAAAGCACTGGGAAGTTTTTCGTTAAAAATGAACTCGAATTCCCAAATCCAAAGCTTTGATGAAAACTCGGTATCTTCGCTTCAAAATAAACTGGACAGTTCTTCCAAGTTACAAGATTCTGAAATTAGTTCGAGGACCGAATTTGTGAGTAACTGGCTTCTAAATTCCTGTGCTTCTCCAGGAAGTTCTCAAGAAACTGATAGTCAGACAAGTTGGAAAGAATTTGAAAAACCGAGAGACTCGCCTTTGAAAAAAAGAATGAGATTTTCGGATCCTAGAAAGGCAATAATACGATCAATTGAATATACCCAAGTCTCTCTTTCACCTTTCAAAAGAGCAATTATGAACAATCAGGTGATTATATAAAATACAAATTAAACGAATTATTGTATTTTTATTACATTGCTTAGGAAGACTAGTAATTTTGAAATTTTGTTATTTTACAGAATATGCAGCCTTCAAAGTTATAAGTTGATAAAGAAAGAATCAGAGAAATAATGTGAAAAATAATATGGCATACATAATTTGATGCCTCTGTTATTTTAAGTTTGTGAGATTTAATTTGTTGATTTTAAATATTGTTATTTCTAATTTTGTTACGAATCGTGGAGACAACCACATAAATATATTTTTGTAAGTATTCCACTGCAGGCTTTTATTTGTGTTAATTACTAGTTTTAAAGTTGATTTTAATTTTATATTCGCCAAAAACGGTCGGAAATTGTATTAGTCTTAAGAAAGATTTAAATAGAAAAATAATTATTAATTTTATTATCAAAACTGTAATTTTAAAAAATTGTAAGAGATATTCGTGTTAAATTCTTACATAATTTTACAAGTAACAAAAGTTAGAAATTCATGTCACACGCAATTAACTATAATAATCTGCTGCTTATTCATTTATTCATTCTCTTTGTCCCCATTGAAGCTCCTATGTTTCTATTCATTTTTCACGCGTTTTTTATCTCGCGACTTTTTCTGTCTTGTCAGTGTGACGGTTTATTTATATATGGCAGTTTGACATCTTATAAAATTGTTTTCCCACTTGAAGCAACATGAAGTTCTTTGCATGGAAATACTTTAGCTGAAGAGAAATTGAACTTTGAAAAAAAAATTAATTTAAAATAAAATCAAAATTAAAATAATAATAAATAAAAGAAATAATATTATACATGTATATAATAAATAATATAAAATAAATTTAAAATAAAAATAAAATTTGAATAACGATTTAATTTTTTTGTAAATATATAATTTTATATCTTTTATATATAATTTTGTAAATATATAAATAATTTAATTGTAAAATTAAAATTGACGAAATAGAACAATCAATAATTCAAATTGTAGCATTAAAAATTGAAAATTCAGCTTTCAGAAATTTTAATCATTCATAATTAAACAGACCATATAATTTTGAACGTTTCAGTTTAAAATAATTTAATTTTAAATACTTTAGAATTGTTTTTTTTAGAATTTTGGTAAAGATTCTACAGATAAATATTGTTAAAATTTAAATTTTAAACGTTTAAATTTGACATTGCCAAATTATGAATGTTTCAGTTTGTAGTTAATTAAAATTGGTTAATTTAGACACCTTTAAACAGAAGTTATTCAATTTTTAACTTTTTAAACTTCTAATTTTTTGACTGTTAAAGTTTTCGATTTGAAATATGTACTTTAATTTTTGAAAGTTTCAGTTAAAATGGTTCTAATCTGAAAGAATTTATATTGATAATTAGTAAATAGCAGTCTTGAGGGCTTTAAATTAAAAATTTTCAATATCAAATTATTCGATTTTAGAAGCTTTTATTTAGAAATGACACAAACACAAGTTTAATTCCTTTTCATTCCATTCGAAATAATGCCCTCTTTTTAAAGTTTTACCTGGCCTAGAATTGTTTGATTTGAAACGTTTTCAATTCAAAATCGTTCAATATATTGTTTTCAAATTTCAAGTGCTTTCAATCCGAATTTATTAATTATTGATTCAAAAATGTAAAAACTCTTAATATTTAAAAAATTTGATTTCCCGATACGTAATAAAAATTTGCATCCGTGAAAATATTAAAATTATGAAAGCAAGAAGTTTTTCAAACGTATTTTCCTAACTAGAATTAATCATTTCTTAAATTATTTAACTCGTTTCAACAATTTTAAAGACTTTCAATATTTAAAAATTTCTTATTATAGCCTTTTAATTATTTTATGTTTTTAATATTAAAAAATAAAAACACAGGAACGCGAAGACGCGCTTCGCGTGCGTGCATTTACTGCTAGTTGTCAATAATTAGTCAATAATATCTAAACATTGTAGATATCTGTAGGTAGTGAAACTGTATAAACTTTTTGATGGTTCATTTTACCTAAGAATCTATTATGGAAATTACATAGAAAAGCTTTCTTTTCATTGAAAATATTCTTAATTTGCATAAAATGATGTAAACCAAAAATAATTATAAATTTTCAAATCGAAATTTCGCGCGCCTATCAAATAGTGATCTAATTGTAAGCATCCAGGCGTGGCATCATAGCCCCACAAATTCAATAAATGAAAATTATTTCTGATTTTTCATAATTTTTTTGAGTCTATTTGTTTGAAATTGTGATTAACGTTTGAGTAATGCTATTTTTTTACGAATTATTCATAATTTTCATTCATTCATGGCTTTTTTCAGGTTTAATTGATAAAGTTAATCTTGATCTTATTAAGGTTGGCAGCAGTGCTGACGTGTAGTTCTATTCGAAACGCGAGAAATTTCAAACGTTCGACTGGATCGTAACGATCAGTAACGATCATAGTGTCGTTCCCTATTTTCGATCATTTCTTACAAGGTTTTGTAGTAAAATAGTGAGTTTTTTGTGCCTAAATTAATCAAAATGAGTGAAGAAACGATGCTTTTTACACCCGTGCCAGAGTGCGATGATTTATTCTGCATGGAATGCAGAGTTACCAGTTTGGACGTTACAGATGAACTCAACCCATCTCTTTTCCATTGTCAAATCTTCATTTGCAGGTATTTTTATTATTCAGATTTTACAAATTTTGTATTTCTAGTAATATCTGGAGTAGTTATCTCACTGCTTTTCATACAATTTTTCTGATTTGCAATTAAATCATGTATTATCTTTCAATGTATAAAATTGAAAGTCGAATTTGGATTCAAATTTATAACCTCAATTTATTTATACTTTTTCGATATTTTCAAACGATTTAATTTCAAATGAATTTCGATCATTTAATGGTATACTAAACTTATTTTATGATCGAGAATTTTAATGATTCTGATCGGTAACACCGTTCATCCGATTTGAATATTCTTGAAATTGCGTGCAATTCTACATGAAATTATGCGAGTTTGAACAGGTTCCATTTGATATTCTTCGAAACTGCGGACGCCCTTCAAAGTTGAAATTTTTCTGTTTTGAAAGCTTTGAGTTTGAGATGTTTAATTTTTAACATTTTTAAATTTCAATTTATTTAATTTCAAATATTTACAATTACGCCCTTTCAATTTTATATATTATTATTTATTTATTATTTATAGGCTGCTCCATTCAAATTTATTTTACAACTTTTTATTCAATAAAGTAAAGAGTTCCTAATTATAATGATTTTTTTAATTCGATCTGAAACTTGTTTTCATTTCTATGATATAGTTTTTACTGAATATTAAATTTTGTATATTATATATAATATATAAGATTAATAATAATATATAATAATATATAATATTTATTTTTACTGGGCTTTTTTTGGGAGCGTCCATTAATTACGTAAGGCTTTCTTGGGGGAAGGGGGTCTGGAAAATCTTACGAACCCTCACTTGAGGGGGGGGGGGGGGGGGCAATC
>JAUMHM010000078.1:33356466-33377244 GCA_032362435.1 Melikaiella ostensackeni | reverse complement strand
TTTGCGGGAAGGAAATTTTCCGTTTCAAATTTCCTGGTCTTTCCCGATCAGCTGTTTGAGCATGGATCCGCCAGGTTTCCTTGAGCAGGGAAGGAATCAATAGGCACAAGGCTAACCTATTTGTGTTCCGCCCCTGACTTGACATTCTGTAATGTGCAATTTCACGACGTGTAATGACAAACGACAAAAAAACACTGACTGTGCTTGTATAAAAGATTAAATTAAAAAATCCTTCGGAGTGGTTATTCACTATTACTCCCTTTAAAGATGTGTTAGGTTACAATGGAACTATTTGCCCGAAAAGTGCCTCATTTACCTTAAGTGTTTGATGATACATAATAAAAATACGCAAAACTTCAACACGTTTTGAATTGGTTTAAAGGTGAACCTTCTAACTTTTACCGTTGATTCATACACAGACGCGATACTTAGACTCATTTATCAAAGAATTACATAATTATTGGTTAAAATGACAAAAAAATCGTCAAAAACTCATCAAATTGTCATTAAACGTCCAAGGAAAAAAGTTTTGGGGAAACTTTTGAACTTGAGATTTTGTTGTGTTTAAGTGCGATAAAATAAAAATCTAAATGGAGGCATTATTGTTTTTGAGACATACTTTTAAAATACAACAGTCATAAATTATATTTCTATAATGTCTCATATGCTTTTGGTCAATGTTATCCAAAAGAATAAGTTTACCAAATTTTAAGACAATTCAATAAATATTCGGAAAGATTTTATACTGGGAAGCAAAAGTGACCTTTATATTGAGAAATACTCATATAAGTTCACATAACTTTTTAGAATAATGCCTTGGTAAATAAGTCCATTATTTCGATTGCCTCCCCCCCTAAAAACATTCCTTGGGGTGCCAAATACATTTAAAAAATACCTCCGTTTGTGACACGAAATGTATAATTGATTACCTTATCGGCCGGACTACGAGATTAGTGTCTTATTATTTCTGGTTACCGAAGATCGTTGAAATCGTGATTCACGATTCGTGAAAATAGCAATTTTTATTTTTTGAAGTTAAATTACAGTTCATAACGGAATAGAGTTTTAGATTTCTTAAATACATAAAGACACTCTCCAGACCGAAAACAAACAAAATAAGCAAACAAGTATGAGCATGAAATAATTAGGAATACGTGTAGAAATAACTACACTTAAAAAAATCCTTTACAGAAAACTTAATTTACTTTTCTGAACAATTTTTCCACAGAAAGTTTTTGTTTGCTCCAACATCCCTCGATAAACGAAGCGTTCAAAAATTATGTAGTACGTATTATGCAGTAGATTGAAAAATAATTTTGTTAGTTTTTTTCATAAAAATTTTAACTTTTCTGTTACATCATCATTTTATTTTCTAACAGATATACTTAAATTATTAATCTCAGAACTACTTATTCGACCAAGAATTTGAGAATATTCATTACGTGAATTTTGAAACTTCGGGCAAATCACTAAAAAGTGATATGCATCGTCTTTATCGGGTCTCCTACAACAAGGGCAAAATCTCTCTATGTTAAATCCGTATCTTTTTGAGCCGTGGATAATGAGATAAGGAAAATTAGGAAAAAAGCGGCTTGTGCAATTAACCTTATGAAGTAAATTGATAAGTTTAGCTTTAAGTACGATTGGATGGATCTCTCAAGAGACAAATGGGAAAAGACTTGAAGGCATGTACTCTAAGCCACTCTGTTAAAACCGCTATTGCTCAGGTAATTTTCGTAAATCCTATTTATAAATTTGCAATTTTTAGACAGAGAATCAAGGTTAAGGTTAAACCAATATTCCTTTAACTTGCAAGTAGCAAGTATATCTTTCATCTGCATGAGCCAGTTATATTTTGAGTTTACTGAAGGTAGCGTAGCGAGAACCTTCAAGCGCTTCAGACAGAGACCTGGGTACCTGAAATCAGGCATCGTTAGTACTTTTTCAGTCCATGTTAACGCCGTTTTTAGAACTTGCCCGTCTCAATCCTAACCGCATATCCTGGAGTGCCAGTTGATAACATCAGGATTTTCTCATAAAATTTAGTTTGAACCTTCTCGATTTCATCCAAATATCTCAGACGCCAAGTCTCTACATTATATAAGAGCACTCTAAGCGCCAGGCTACGGAATAGGGTGTCCTTCGCCTTCCAAGAGCTCATCTTTGTTCGCGTGAGTATATGCATGATAGTATTTAATGCAATGTTAGCCAATGTAACAAATTCTTCGGTTGTCCGAAAAATACTCTGCTGTCCAACGGAAAAACCTAGTGAGTGAAATTTGCCATAGTGACTATTTTCAGGAATTCCTGCATGGGAAAATAACCTCTATGTCAAATATCATTTACTAGGTTTTTCCGTTGGACAGCAGTAGCCCTGAGTTCGTGAAAATCTGTCCCAGATAAGGGAAGCTGCTTACTATTTCTATTGGTGTTTCACCGTGTGTGAATTTATAATTCTTCCTTTACCCTTCCTTGGGCATTGACTGTTAAAAAATTCTCGTTAGAATATTGACAAAGGATACGGAGCTTTTTTTCACTAGTTGCAGTTCGGTCAACCGCTGGTATGACTCCCTTGAAAAAAAAATAATTTGACCCTATTGGCAACGATTGACCCCCGATCGTAACACATAACTGAAACCGATTTATTAATTGAATTTTAATCGGGTGTGGCCTTTTAAATACGATTTAATGAATCGGCTTCAATGAATTTTCTTTAAAAGGTGCCGATTGTGTAAATCGATTCGGTCGGTCGTTGTTTGCATTTAATTGCTCTATATCCTTCCTGGTTAGTTCGCTTGTAGTTTGTTAAGTCTGTAACCTCTCCTTGTTTTCGTCTACAGTTGCCTTGATTTCCTTAAGAACATCCGTGTTGCTGGCCACTGTACTGAGCAGTTTTGTTTGACACACGCGGCTTTGAGTTGATAACAGAGTACTGACGTAATTTACCACAACACTACCACGTACGCAGGTCTACCACTCGTTCCACTGACAAATATACTTCTTTTTAGGTTCTAAATAAGAAAAAAGTTTCAAAAAAAAATAACAACTTTGATGCTTGCACTCTCACATCAAATCACCAAGCAAAAATATCACTATGACCAAAGGATCTCAAAAGTTCGCCAGCAGGGGTCTTAAAGATATAAAAGTCAAATTTTAGCTCGCGTTTTTCAAGAAAAGGAACGGAGCGAATGGAAAGGCATATGTCACCGACGCCATTTAGAAAGATGCCACATAATCATTTTAAAATACTATAATTTAGAAAACTACAAAAAGTGTCATCCTGAGCACGAGCTGGAGCCAAAAGCAGAATTAAAATTAATTTTTAAAAAATGCTCTTTTTACTATTACTTCAAAAACTATAAACATGCAAAAAGGTGCAGCATTTAATTTTCTATAAAATTGTACTGTTTCAAAAAAAAATTTTTTGTAAGTTAATGTGCTGTGCCAGCAGCCAATCTCATCCATTTAGCCAGCAGTCAGGGTAACGCTATTAACGCATAACGAGAACGCAAAAGGATCTAAGGATTTCAAGGGATTTAAAACATTGAAGGGGTTTAGTAAATTTCAACGAATTTCATAGCACTTTAAAGATTTCAAGGTATTTTTAATATTTACCAGGAATTGCATAGGATTGTAAAACTTTCATGGGATTTCAAAGAATTTCAGCGGATTTCAAAAGTTTTTTGCGATTTCAAAGATATTTAGTCATTTTGAGAAATCTGAATGGATTTCACGGGATTTCAAAGAATTTTACCCGATTTAAGGGTTCCAGAAGTAAAAGATTTTTGGAGATTTCAAGGCAATTAAAACAATTTGAGTAGATTTCATATGCTTCAAAGGTTTCATGTGTCTTCAAAGTATCTGAAGGGATTTTATTAAATTTACGGGAGTTTCAAAGGATTTCATAACATTTTAATGATTTCACGGAATTTGGAAGATTTTCAAGGATTTTAAAGGATTTAATGGAAATTTAGGAGTTCAACAGATTTTAGAGAATTTTAAGGAATTTTAAGATGTAGAGTCGACCAAGAACCGAACCTCAACGGAAGCGGAAACAAAGTCTACGGCTTAACATTTCTGTTCCGTAAATTTAAAAAAAAAATTAACTCAAACAAAGTCATTTAATGCAACTGAAATTGCACAAGAAGCCTTTGAACGAGAAAAGTATGTTTCCAAAAATTAGTGTGATAGGCTCATTACAGTCAATCAAATAACAAAGGAAAAGACTTGATTCTTTTTCTCCCTCTTTTTTCCTTTGTTATTTCACTGTCTCTGATGAGCCACACTAATTTTTGGGAACATACTTTTCTCGTTTAAAGGCTTTTTCTGCAATTTCAGTTGCATAAAATGACTTTGTTTGAGTTTATGTATTTTTATTTTTTTTTTCAAATTTCAAGATATTTCAAATATTTTACGGATATTAAAAGATTTCAAGGGATTTTATAAGATTTAACGGTTTCACATAATTTCAAAGGTTTTCAAGATATTTTAAAGAGTTTTATAAGATTGCAAGAATTTCAGGCGATTTCTAAAGATTTCAAGTACTTTTGAGGAATTTATATAAATTTTGAATATTTCACGGGATTTCGAAGGATATGAAGGCATTTCTGGGTATTGGAAGGAACTCGAAAGTGTTTCAATGTATTTCAAGTAATTTCAAAGATTTCAAAAGATCTGAATGATTTTCTGTGGATTTCACGGAATTACATAGTATTTTATTGATTTCGCAGGATTTGCAAACATTTTAATTGCATTTCACAAGATGACAAATGATTTAAAAGATTTCTAGGGGTTCCATGGGACACGTAAAATAGATTTCAAGAGTGGTTAACCCCTCGAGTCTGTAATATAGTAATTATACTTACATCCTATAAGTATTTTTATCTGTCCATGTAGATCGTTTCAATTATTTTTTTACATATCTAAATTCCGCCCTTCGACAGGAGCTTGAAACAGGTGAAAAAAAACTGCTGAAAAGATTAAAAGAGCGCAGCCGGTTACCGACAGTCGAGTTAATATGTAGATATTCGATATCATCGAGTGTACATACCAATCCTCGGCGTCGAGCCTTCAGCTCGACGGTAGTTAATTGCAGTGAAAAATACAATTTACAACCTATGTAACAACATAGGTATATTTTTCAGAAAATAATCAGAAGCGTACTTTATAGTTAAAAGAAACACTGGTTTTCAAATAGTAGACGAAGGCCAAGGAAAATAGAACCTATTGGAATGACAACTCGGTGAATTGCGTATCTGTCAATTGCAGATTCAGAAATTTACAACTAAATTGGTTTGCGAGTATGTGAATCGGTTGATTTCGCGAACAGCTTCGAATCTGCAATATACTGCAATGTCCATTTCAAGCAAAGTCATAGTGAATCGGTTTATATTTAAATGGGGCTCTGACAAGGGCCTGGTTAGAGATTCTAATTTAAAAAAATAATAATATAATGGGGCGGTAATATAATCAGAAATTCTGATTTTTGCCATACTTCATTATTTATAAAACGTAAAATAGGCATTCATTTACAGATTGAATAAATTAAGTAATTTACATTTGCCAAACCTTACCCTTAATATACCCTCTTTCAACTTTAAACAACTTTTTACAAAAATTAAGATATCGAATTTTGTTTTACTATCCTGTTTTCTTCTAAATTATAAAAAAACGTTGTTTTAAGAAACTACTTCTTTCTAAAAACGCTCGTGTTCTAGTACCATTTCCTATGAAAAATGAGAAAAATATTGCAGACAAAGTGGCAAAAGATGGTTTGCATTCAAATCTTTCGAATTGTAAGTGAAGTCATCAAGTCTCCGTGGCGTAGTGGTTAGAGGCGTGAGTTTGTATTCCGCTCTCCCCAACCGTCTTGCGTTCGAGCTCTGGTCCTGCTACCAAAGGAATAAAATTTTCATTCGATGTGGAGTATGCCTTAGATAAAGGGAAGTAGTATACATTACCTTGAATCATTTTTTTTTTGTTTGAAAAAAATTATTCTCTGAGTGTACGCACTTTATATCAGACAGTACGAAAATCTAAGACTTTTGCTACCGCTTACTATGGTTTTTATTTATATTTATGATATTATAAGTATTTGTAGGATAGTTAATAGCAAGATAGTCAAACATTCATTATAAGCGTTACACCCTTATCAAGCTCTAGCCAGTTCTCCTGGTCAGGGCTACAGCAGAAGTGGGATGAACTGGCGAGAACCCCATCAGACCCACATCAAGATTTCTGCACCCGGCATATCACATACTATTTTTCATGACAAATGCATGAAAACTTGAATTGATCCCATAAAGAATGAATGTTGGATAATAGTAGTCCAAATCGCTACAGGGTCTAAGGGCCGAGTCCCTGTGGGGTGTTTAGGGGACGAGGCCCCCTGAAATGAAGATAAAACAATATCAAAGAGATAAATTAAAATACAACAACACTTTTTCAGCTGAAGAGGTTATTTTTTTCCAGCTCATAAATTTTATCGAAATTCTCTATTGCATTCATAAAATGATTGACTAGTGACTCGGATAAATGTCGTTACCAATCATCCCGTCTGATGGCGTTAGTTCTTGTTCACGTCATATTCTCGTCTCGCTAAAACGTAAGAGAGTAGAAAGAGATACCATAACCGTGAAAAAGTAGTAGTGTGACATAATCTTTGCCACGCTCGAAAAAAGACTGAATTTATTCACCGATAACATGCAGAGAAAGTGAACGTTATAATGCATGAGTTATGAAAAATATTTTTTTGTAATTATTTGATTTTTGCATAAAGTTCAGCGCAATGCTTCACACGGAATGGATCGTTTTGTACGTAAAGTGACCCATTCCATGTAAAGTATTACGACCGACTGAATCAGATATTTAACCCAAGGATTAATTGGATTCTTATTACCATAAAATTGCATGGTGACTTTATTACTGTCATTCTATGAAATCTGGGCTCATAAAAGAAAGCGTTTTGGAGTTATGTATAAACAAAATTTTTTTCAAAACAATTTTTCCCGAAAACTATGAAAGATATTTGGACCTTTTTTTTTAACAAAAGGTCTATTCAAGAGACATAAACGCGTGTATCATAATTGCCTTGAGCTTTATGAAAAAATCAAATAATTTTTTTCGGAAATTTTGAGACAAAATTCCAAATAATAGATTTTTTCTAAAAACTGATTTCTGTACCTGAGGTAAAACGCCCAGTTATCGCAAAGACTCCAGTAATCGCCAGCTGACAGATTTTTGCGATAAAAATAAGGAAGAGCTTGAAAAATGTATACAAATAATAAAATTAAGTAAGCTTCAACATTCATGAACTGAGTAACGTATATAGAATATTGGTTAACGCTCCACTCATGTAAAGTCGGCGTTCCCGGTTCAAATCCGGGCCGAGGTAGATTTTTTATCATTTCTCCAAAAATCAATTTGACCAGTAATCGATACAAGAACACCAAAATATTAATTAATTATAAAGAATCTTCGTGGTGCTGATGCTCAGAAAAATACAGTAAAAAACACAACAATTTTTTATTAATTAATTTTTTTTTCATTATGAGAAGTTAAGAAATTGAAAAATATAGAGTTTACTCCATCCTTTCTCAGCCCCCTTTTCCTATTAAGAAACTGAAAAATACATTTGCATTTTTTATCATAAAAAGTAAAGAAATTGAAAATATAGAGTTGTCCCTGTCCCCTTTTCCCATTTAGAAATTGAAAAATACAGAGTTTACTTCATCCCTTCTCAGTCAGTTCAAATAAAAATAATATCTACAACTGCACAAGGCCAGTTTGCAAATTATGAAGGATTTTATAGAAAAAATGTACTTTATGATGAAATTTTGGTTTAGTTTAATTAAACCGAACAAATTATATATTTTTGATTACAGCTTGAGATGCAAGATTTCTACTTCCACGTAGTGCGACTTGGAAACAAGTTCATTGAATTTGCTTTTAATATATAACTTAATGGAATTTTGTTAAAATAATTGATTAATATCAAATTTATTCAGTGAATTTGGCTAAAAGCAATAAAGAAATAAAAAAATAAATAACTAGGTGGTAGGATTAACTAGCTGCGGTAGCAGTTGCTGCCACAAGCCTCTAGTTTCTTATATAACTAAATTTTTTACAAAGTAAAATAAAAGTTGCGTCGAATGTTATTTCCATTTGTAAGTAAAATAATGTTAATTAATTTTTCAGCTCAATTTTCCAAAAGTCAAACTCGAGCCTCCTTCGCCTCTTCAAAATTTGAATTCGGCCAACTCTTCACAAAACGAGTCTTCAAATTTAAAAAGCCCGGTGTTTTCAAGGTCCATTCTTTCTCAGATGTCTAAGTCGACTCCTCTCAAAAGGCAATTGATTATTGATCCGAAAGTCGAAAAGGACAACATCAGCATCAAGAGTGAAACTTTCCAGAGTTTTATGAATTTGATCAAATCAAATGAAACTCAAGTTAAGAAGGAAAAAGAAAAAAAATTGTCATTGGTCGATGCATTACTTCAGGAAAAACCTAATATATGTTTGCCAAAAGTACTTTCACCTCCGACGAAACGAGTTCGAATTTTCCAATCAAATCCAACTGAGACTGTTACAAAATATTTTAAACAGCAGAAATCGAGTTTTGATCGACCAACAGTAACTAAAGTAATTATGAATTTTCTTATTAATAAAATTAATACGAAAGTAGGTAATAAGAAGAAAATATCGAACATACAAATGGAAAATTTAAGTATCTTTTATATTTTCATTTCAGGGTAAATTGCAGTTACAGAATTTACTGAGAAAAAAGTAAATGAATATTACTTGATAACTATATCTCAAAAGTGTTAAGTTTGATCAGTAAAAGAAAATATTTTAATTTGTTGAAAATCATAGAAATTTATCTTTACTATAATATATGGAATAAGGATTCTGATAATCAAGAATTGTAGTTGAATTAGTGAAAATTTTGTTTACGGGTACAAATACCAGTGCGTGGTGAAATTTGGTCCTAAATATTTTTTAAATAACTTGTTATTAGTTAATAATTGTATAAAAATTGTAATTCATACAAAAGCAATAGGAAAATACTCCGGAAGTATATTAATTGTAAACTTTGTACTGTTTTTATAAAATATTTAACAATGTTAATTTTCAAAATAAAGATCATGTAAAATAATGAATTTAAAATTTGTTACATTCTCACATTTGAAGGCTTCTTTTCGCAAATACTAAAACTCTGACCGTTTTTATCCATAATTTTTTTTTCAGTGACTTATTCAAAAAATAAAATTTGATGATTGATCATCTGAATTGACGCCAATATTTGTCTTCCAAATTTCATCCATCTTGGAAGATGACGCCAAAACTTAGAATTATAATGTTGGTAACGTTTGAACCAGCCTTAAATTTATAATTTACTCTGCCATTTTGTCAAACGGACGAATTGACATAAACGTCTCGCGTTTGTCGGAAAGTTTTATAATTCCACTAATGAGTTGTAAATAATCTTCAATTAAAAGTTTATTTTATAGAGCCTGATTATGTAAGTTGCCTGAAAAACCCTTTTCTTATATTCCAAACCCATAGATTCATATTTTTTCTCATTAATTTTTGTTTCAGGGCTCGAAGCCGAAAAGATAGTGCGGGGAAAAGCGATTCTGAAATTGTGGATAAGGAAAACAAACGAGAACGAGGCAGGGATAAGGAAAGAAAGAAACGTGCTGCTTCTTCCTCGAGCAGCGGCAGCAGGTAGGAATAATTTTTTCAATCATTTCTCGAACTTTTCGTCTGGCATCCGGCTCCAAAATGTCGAAGAAACGGAGCAAAAAGACAATTCGTGGATATTTAAACAGTTGTTCAAATGCAAATTTCAATTTTTAAATGCAATCTGTACCAATTGTGTTATTCTCGATACTCTCGATTGAAATTCGTTTTGAAAATTATTGACGGCGTATGATTAACATAACCTCAAAATGCTCCGATTGTAAGGCTTTGAAGGTGAAAGCAGTTGTATAAGCTAAAGATAGAAATTACGGGAGATAACAAATACAAGATAAACTTTGTGGAAAACATGAAGTTCTTTACGCTTCATTCATGTCTGTAGACATTTTGCGACATAAGTTTAAAATTAAAGTTTTTCATCATTTTTAATCTGAAGCTTCTTATCGTAAATATTTTAATCCCAAATATTTCGAAAGCCCGATTATTATTTTAACATTGAGAATTTAAGGTGACTTGAACTTTTCTTCAAATCCTTAACTCTTTTTATTTCCAATTGCAGTTCCTCTGACAGCAGTTCAACATCATCGAGTTCCAGCGGTGGATCCAGTTCCAGATCGAGTTCTTCTTCAAGTTCCTCTACCAGCAGTTCAGGCAGTTCTTCTGGAAGTTCCCGAGAAAGGGTTCGAAAGCGTAGTCGAAGCAAAAGTGCCGATGCATCAAGGAGGCACGAGAACAAAGATAAAGAAAAGGATAAGGAACGAGAAAGGGAAAGAGAACGGGAAAGGGAACGAGAGAGGGAACGGGAACGAGAGCGAGAAAGGGATCGTGAAAGGGAAAAGGATAAGAAAAAAAGTAGCAGTAATGCTGTTGTTGAAAAGCCAAAACCAAAACCACGTTCAAGGTACTCATTACTTATCATTGATTGTTGAGTGATTAACGATCAGAATTTTAAAATTGTGGAAAATTTTCTGAAGCTAAGCTTTTTTAATTTCTCGGGCGATAATACTATTTTTAAAATGCAAGGAGTGTTTTATTATGATCGTATTAGGCAACGTAGCATTCGTTTTATTGGTTTTATAATATATCTCAAAAATCCAGTTTTCAAACTTTGACTACCTAAACACGCTCGACTCTCCTTAAACAATTAAAGAATATTTGGCGATTTCTGATAATTTGAATTTTAGGTCACCATCTCCTCGAAGGAAACGTCGAGAGCGTTCACCAATCCCAAGGCCCACGAAAATTCACATTGGTCACTTGACCCGCAACGTTACCAAGGAACACATAATGGAAATATTTTCCACTTACGGAAATATCAAATTGGTGGATTTCGCACTTGACAAATTCCATCCGACTCACGGAAGGGGTTTCGCTTACGTCGAGTTTGAAACTGCTGACGAAGCCGAGAACGCCATGAAACACATGGACGGAGGTAAGTTAAATGATTGATTAATTTTATTAAGTTGAATGATTTTAAGGCGGGTTAAACTGAAACTCTGCTTTTTATGATTCTGTTTTTAACATTTTATGTTGCACTTAATTGATGTAGACTGGGTTCATAATAAAGATCTGTTATTATTTATGACTTAGAACAGGGTGGGAATGAAAATTGGGTGACTTAAGTCTTTAAATTAAATCCTTCTTTGAAAGAATGATTAATCATTTCTTCAAGTACGATATTAAGATTCTTTATTTTTGTTCCAGGGCAAATTGATGGCCAAGAGATTACTGCCGCTCCTGTTTTATTGCCAAAAGCTAGACCACCTCCGATGCGCAGAATGTCTCCAGCTCTAGGTCGAAGAGCGCCAATGCCTTGGAGAGGAGGTGGTGGCGGTGGTAGGAATTCGCCACCTCGTTATCGACGGCGTTCACCAATCATGAATCGCAGACGCAGCCCGAGGCCTCCTCGTCGTAGGGCCAGATCGCGCTCAAGAAGTCCCCAGAACAATCCTCGACACCGTCATCGTCGTTACACCAGGTCCAGTTCCAGTAGTTCTCGATAATAATTTAATTTTCTTGGACTATTACGTCGAACCTCACGCAGCTGTCGATCGAGTTGGATAAGATTAAGTATAATAATTCTAAGGGTCTTAACTAACCATTGGTACTCATAAGAAAAAGAACAAGGGATTCGTCCATGACATATTTTATGGACGTCATTCGCAACACACCACTTTTCACAGAAATATAATAAGATTTCCATTGCCGATATGTCTTTATTTTCGCACCCATTATGAAAAGTAAATAATCAAGGTATAACGAGTTTTTGAGGTAGTTGTCTTGCAATTCTAGAATAGTGTTTAGCAATAGACTTTTAAACGCGTGTGAGACGAATGAGTGATAAGGATTAAATTTAAAATTTGTCTGAATTTCTTTCAGGGGAATTCAGTGCTTTTACTTTTTCTCTGTTTGATCTTGTAGAATGATTTGAAGAATGTTCAAATCATTTCGAAATGCGTTTTTCTATTATTAAGAGTATTATATCATTATATTGAACTTAAAAGCTTCGGTCGTATTTTTTCGAGGTGAATGTACGGTGGGTAGTTTTTAATCAACTTTGAAATGACTTGTGACCAAAAATTCAAGCCTTTTCGACATTTTTACCGGACAAAAAGATGAGTCTTATATATAGTAAACAAAGATGTATGAAAGCTGTGAAGACTGTAAAAAAAAGGGAATTAAAGTTGTATGCATCAATTTCCTGCATTTGAGGATTCGAACATTTTTACAAACTTTAAAATTTCTTACAGGGAATATAATTTTTTTCAATATCAATCACTCAAATTTTATTTCAGGTAAATTTTATATTTACCTTTTTTTTATTCATTTTTATTTTATGTTAAATTTTATTTCATTTAAAGTCTTTTAAAATTAAGTCTTCATGTTTTAAAAAGTTTAATTTAAAGGAGTAAGATTGAACTATTTTTAAATATTTTTGATGAGCTCAGGGAAAACTGGAAAGGGTGGCTAGGTTCACCGAAATTCGGTGAGCGTAGACCAAATATTTTCGGTATCCCCAGAAACTGTGCAAAAAAATTCTTAATCGTGGAAATGGTCAAAACGAAACGTTCGATAATTCTAACTCTGAAGTGTTCATAATTTTACAATTTAAAAATAAAATTGAGTCTTTCATTTCGATTCATAAAAATTAAATTATTTCCTCACGAAATTTTAATCCTACTGTTTAAATCTGGAACAAGAACACGAATAAATATTACATCATTGCTGATTGCAATAAAAAAATTTGCGAAGCTGAAAGTCTGAGACTCGTCGACTCGTTCATTTGTTATCAGATGCAACGTCAGATTCCAATGCATACACGTATACTCTCTTACAGAGAGCTCCGTTTTTTAATTAAAACATTTAACCATTAATTTCCAATCATGATAATACAAAAAGATATCCGCTTTGTATTAACATGCAGGGAAAAAATGTTTAGATTATTTAATTTTATTATAGAAAAAATGTTTTAAATAATAACATTACAGTTTACATTTTCAAAATTCTAAAAGGAGCTCCCTACAAGGGAGTATATGCACTACAATCTGATAACAAATTAACATTAAGGCAAGCGACAATTCTCGATCAGCTCAGACTTTTAGCATCGCAAAAACTTGTTTCACGAGTCAATATTTTTTATAATTACTCGGCAATTATATTATATTTATTCGTGTTCTTGGTCTAGATGTAAATAGTAAGACTTAATTTTGATTTTTTCAAATTTTTAGCAACAGTTTTCTAGATTTTGCAAATAGTTGAACGCATGATTTCAAAATGTTTTTGCTGGAAAAGCCTTTGACTTTGAAACTAAATATTTTTTGCCTCGTTCATTAAAATAACTAGTCATTTGGAGTATTCGTAAATGTATAATTTCAATCACTTAAAATTGAACATTTATTAATTGAAAGCTAGTAGATGAGAAAAATTTGTTATCTGTACCTATTAATAAAATGTTGTAATTAGGTGTGTTAAAAAAGGAACAAAACTGTTGAAATTCAAACATTTAAACCCCGAATAGTGTTAACTGTGAAGTGTTAAAATGAACCATTTCAAATCTTAAACGTACATATAAAAATAAACAATTTTTCAATTGGAGTTGTATTTATAAAAATTTGAAATTTAAACAATTAACCATTTTTTAATTACAAGCGTAGTAATGTAATTTTTTCAGTTATTGTAATAACAGGGTTGCTACAAGAGTCTTGTTTCAAAATTCCATGACTTTTCCAGGTTCTCCAGATATTATTTAGAAAAAATTCCAGGTCCACTTTTTAAAAAAATTCAGTCAATTAAACTGATTTGTAATACATTATAATCCCAAAGATGGTCTGGAAACACGAAACACTTTTACTGGTTTAGCGCCATATGCTCGAACTTGCACACAACTCTCGCGGAAAACAGAAACAGAGCGCCTGACCCAACCAAATCTAAGCCTATGTAGATGACACGACAATGTTGCCAACATCGTAATCTTGCTGCCATCTTCCCGCACTCGTTCAAATTGTTTATAAGTAAAAAAATCACTTCTTATCAATTTTCAAATATAGAATTCCCTATAAAATACTAAATTATTAAGACTTTGAAATAGAGACGATTGAAAAAGTTCCAGTAATTTTTTCAAAATTCCATGACTTTTCCAGGTTTTCGTCATTTTTTTTTCAATTCCATGACTTTTCCAGGTCTTGTAGCAACCCTGAATAAACATTAAGATTGATTTAAAAGTGTTTCAATTATAAGTTATTCACTTTTGAATCTTTCAGTTCAAAATAGTTGATTAACCAAAGCTTTCTATTTATAATTACATACTCAATTTTGAACGCTTCAAACTTAAAATTGCTGAACTGTTAAATGTAAAATTTCGAAAATGTATTTGAAATTCCAAATTATTGAATTTGCAACGTTTTCAATTTAAAATTGTGTAACTAATTTATGCTTTCATTTCGAAATTCTATATGTAGTTATAAAGTAAAGTTATAAAAATGACTAAATATAAAGCTTAAATCTGAAATTTGCTCTTACAATAAGTTTCTATAAAACCAAAAAAGGAAGGGGGTAAAATTTTAAAAAAAAATCGACAAAATTGTTTAAAAAGTAGAAGGTGGAATGCTTTCTAATATTGAAGAGAGGAAGGTGATAAAATGACAGCGCACTTGCTACTTTGATAGAAACTATGATTATTAGACCCTTTTACAAAGAATCGATTTTAGAAAAAACCTATTCACACAAAACTTCCTTTATACTCGCGATATCTACAAGAACAGAACCATTGCATTTGCACTGCAATAATTTTGCATCGATGAAAAATATCTACAATCTTCAAGGCGTGTATAATTATATAATAATATACAATTTGTTTACGGTGACTTTACAGTGTAAAAACGAATCGTGATGGTAGGTGGGAGTTCCGACGAATCGGTGAAATGAGACGACAGGCGGTCCCAAGGTTTAAACGAAAGTAGTTCCGGCTCATGGCACGCAGAAGAATTTTTTTCCTCCAAGAGATCTACGATTATTGACTCTTCGTGGTAACAACGACGCGTATGGCTGCCAACTGAGAGGACGAGAAAAAATTCCGATTCTCGTCCAAAAAATGGACCGGAAAGAATCTTGTCGAGGAATGATAATCGAAATAAAAAATTTGCACAAGAAGTACCGGATGACACAAATCTAGACTTTTTCACAAACACCCTTTGGCACAAACAAACTTATTCGCGACGCTCACGAAGGAATTGCATTTTTATTGCCTTTCGGGGAATCGCGATTTGACCTCGCAAAAACTCCCCTCAGTTCTGCGCAGCATCGTTACAAAGCTTCCAACTTAATTTAATTTTTCTTCAAATCTCGTATTTATTGTTAAAACATCACTCTCCGGTGAAGAAAAATTTCTAAATTTAATAACACAGCGTTTTATCTAAAACAACTAAGAGCAATGTGGGTTCACGGACCCTAATCCTCAACAAATTACTGGTCTAAGACTCTAAGGTTCGCTCAGTTTTCAGTTGCTAAAAACTGTCGCTGATTTAGTGGCAGATTTTTTTATTCTTTTAAATTTGATACTCACTAGTTTGTTCGAGATTCCCTCTTTTTTTCGAAAATACAATATATCACAATCAACGACAGTTTCTCAAAACTTGGACTAAAAAGACTTGAAAAATCTTGGAAGCTTTGGAACAGCAATTCTTAAACAATAAAAAGTTCGAGAATTTTTAGAACGTATTAAAAATTAAGATCCTCGCCTCTTAATCGCTTTTAAAATTGGCTACGTCCCAAAAAAAAAGGATTGTATTGGCGAAAGAGTCGACTTTTTATTTTCTACATATCATTTGCTATGTATATCACAGGAAAGTACTGAGTGCCTTTTGTCAACTAATAATTAATTCTCTTTCACATTTTTGTCACCGGCATCGAAAGAAAATTTCTTTTAAATAACAAGCGTACAGTCGCCGAAGCTACTTGCTCGCTTCGTCGCGTCGCTAAACTTACTCGTAAAACTTGTCCTACCGAGGAAATTAAAATTTACAGTATAATTATTGTATATTACATTGATCAAATCAGAGCGAACGCTTCGACAGTGATTCCATGCGTGTGTGACAGAGATTCGATTTCTTTCGGCTAATACGACACAATAAATAAATAATTAAATAATTTCTCATTCAGTAACGCTGGAGATCCATGTAGCTTTCTCTCTTCATTTTTTTTCTTTACCTAGCTGGCTTCTTTTCTTTTACAATTAGCATCGACTCGCATCCTACAATAATTAGAATATTACACACGATATTTAACTGTACGCATAGTATCATCGTAATAATAATGTATATATATATAATATATATATATATATATCGCTATAGACAAACAGACATATCCCCCGACACGTCGTACTAACTCTCGCGTTTCTTTCTTTAATATCTATAAATATCGCAAAGTCTTATGTACAATTTCTTTTAAATAGCGCTATTCTGATACCAAAATATCCACAATTCCGCGAAGTTAGAGCACCGAACCTCGCATTTGAGTCGTAGCAATACACCGAAAAACGTTTAATTCGTGATAAATAAAATTAAAATTTTATAGTTTTTATTCACATCAAAAAATCCACTTCATCCGTAGCAGATTCATCCAGACGTGTAGACTCGAAGTGGCCAATGCTATACGAAACTGATTTACTAAATCTAAAACTGCTTGCAGAATACAATTTTTATTCAATAAGGCAGCTAAAATTATTTAAAACCATAACAAATTAATTACTAGTCTACGTTTCAGTTCAAACGTCGATTTTTATATTTAATTAATTTAAAAATAAAATGCTTTCTGTTTAATCTTTTGAGATATAAAATATAAAATTTTCGATGAAAACACCAAATTCGCCTGTTCAAGAAATATGATTTTTTTATGGAATACCATTTTCAATAAAAAGATTAATTTTTTGAAATTTTTATTACATTTTTTCAAAAGTGATTTTAAATATTCTAACTTTTGAAAATGGGATAAAAATTATAAAAATTAACTTCTGATTCTAAATGTTTTTCTTACATATAATTATATTTCAGTTTTAATAAATACGGTATCGCTTTTGCGATATGTCAATCTTTTAAAAATTAAACAGATTATTAAAAACCCTTAAGACGAACTTACTCCTAAGTATTTGAGTCATAATTGTTCCCAAATTATCTGTCATAAATTTTAATTTATGTGTACTTTTTTTTTTCGAAAACTAGCCATCTTTTTTAATTTTCACGCGCGGAAGATTCTGCTGCGGGTAAAATCTATTACCTTCGTCTAAATAAATACTATATAAAAAGCTCCTTGCTTCTATCAGAATTTGAAATGTTTTACCATTTTTTCAGTGTTTCTCTACGACTATTTAAGACAAAGACGACGAGAACGTTGCGAGGACGATGTATCATCGAGACTGGGAAGCGTCCTCTTTTTTGTGAATGTCCCCCGGGTGCATTAGCGAGGGGTCGAGTTGTCTACCTAAAACACCAGGAACTCCTGGTCCCGGACCAGCTCTGTGATGCATGTGAAGATTACTCAAAGGTCCAGGGTTCGGATCCTTTCCCCTTAGAGCGTTGACTGGAGGTGGAGGATAAGCTGCATACAATTTCGCTCTCTCTTCTTCTTCTGCTCTGAAGGCAGCTATCATCGGGTTGTAGCGAAGTTGCTGAAGAGGGTCATATCTGTACGGATCCCGGAAGGGGTCTCCTGGCCAAGGTGCACCAGGTTGAGAACCAGGTTGAGGAGGAGGGAAGGGCTGCATCGGATGACCACCAAGACCTTGCAACATACTTCGAGACATTGTGTGAGAAGCTGGAACGCCGTGAGGATGCCTGGCGAGATAAGCGTGAGGATGTGAGTGGTGATACCTGAAAAAACGATATTGATATGTATTCGGAAATTTAAAGATCTTTTAGAGAGTTAAGATCATCTAGACCATCAGGCATCCTTTAAAAAAATGGTGTCCTACATTTATAATTTTGTTTCAGCTCTACGTTGTTGGTCCTAAGAAATTACTGTTATGTGTGAACGCACCCTATTTTCACTTTAAAAAAAGGTACTTTCACACAAAATAGTGTGATCAAAGAATGTAAACCTTTTAAAAAAATTGATTGTACATTTATAATTTTGTTTCAGCTCTACGGTGTTTGTCCTAGGGAATTACTTTTATGTGTGAACGTACCCTATTTTCACTTAGAATACAACATATGGGTGCTTTCACACATAACAGGGTGTCCTAAGAATGCAACTCGGGGTAATTCGACGGTGGCGCCGTTTGCATAAACATTCCTAATCGACAGAATAGAATCTCCTTTGTTCTCTAATTGATTGGCTTGCAACTAAAACCCAGTCGGAAACTAAAGACACACCAAGATAAATACCTAGGATCGGGCATTTGATTTTGTCCTGGACCAGGTCCTGTTCCTGGAACCGATCCAGGTCCAGGTCCGACAGGTGGCGGCCTTGGAAGCATAACGACCTCATCTTCCTTACTTCTCGGTTCTTCCTTGACTCGAACCTCTCCCGTATCCAAGGGCGCAGATCCATTCCTGAGAGGCGATCTTTCTCGTCCCATGGCCGCATGCTGACGATTCTTCATCATCATCCTCTCCCGTTCCATTTCTCTCCTTTCCATCTCTCTCCTCTCTTTTTCTCTTCTATCCCTTTCCCGCTCTGCAGCTTCCTGTTTCCTCTTTTCTTCCTTTTCGCGTTCCCGTCTCTCCTTTTCCCGTTGCTCCTCTCTTTCTCTTTCCCGTCGAGCCCTTTCTCTTTCACGTTCTCTTTCTCGTTCTCGCTCACGTTCTCGTTCCCTTTCCCGTTCTCGTTCCTCAAATTCAGCCCTTCTGTCAATCGTTGGCATTTCTGGTTTTATCGCCCAGGAGACTGACGTTGGTGGAAAACCAGAAGGAGCTCGTTGTAGTCTGAAAATTTAAAGGAAATTTAAGAACTCTGAAGCAGTTTGGATTTCAGGGATGGGTAAATAATAACTTACCCTCTCCATGGATCGTGAACTGATCCCAAGCCACCCATGGGAGGCATTTCTCTCGACGGAGGGAAGCCGGAGAATCCTGGAAAGTTGGGATTCGTCGTGCCGAAGGTCGAGGGGTATCTACCAAATGGAGACATTCCAGTACCTGCAAAACGAATCCGCGGTTAGGTGTAAACTCGGTGACATGAATTTGGAAAAGTCTCAACAGCAAGTTGTCCCCCCACACAATGGTTCAAATCTGGAATTTACTGTTCATAATCATTCATTTTCCGTAATTCGTAACGGATTTTATTTATTTTATTTTTTAGAAATGCTCAACCTCAATTGTTATGTCTTAGCCAGACGCTCATAGAAATTGAATCATTATTAAGTATCGAAGAAACTAATCGCTTAAATTGACAACAATATACGGATTGGATGTTATTAAGACTTTATTACTTTATTATTATATTACCATTCTGCCATGCAAGGCTTAACTTTTCACCAAATTTTGATATTTCTGTAATCAACGCGGACTGCGTTCTCTTACAGTAAAGCTAGTAAAGCACTAGATTGAACATAACTAAAAAGCATGAATAAGAATTAACTAATTAATTAGTTTATTATACGAAAACCTATGTAACAATATCTTGATTGTCCAAGAATGGTTTTACGAAGTACATTACTCAATAATAATAAAAATATATATTAACTTACTGTCGGATAATTTCAGTGCAAGAACATTTTCTTTTTATGTACAAACGACATTTCTAAGTTTATGTTTATAAAATTGTTTATAAAAATCAGATATTAATTTTTAATCAATATTGTTGATTCAATATCACAATTAAGCTTATATCGACAATAATTGAAGAAAAAAATCATTTTTTCTACGAGGAAATAGCAGATTGAGACTTTTGTTTCATACAAATTGTTGATAATAATTACGCAAGGTATTATTCAATGCCCCATATCCAGTTTTAAAATCACTATCAACTTATTGTCGGACAATTTCAGTGAAAACGATTTTTTAAAATTTAGAAGTGATAAATCTAAGTGTTTGTTTATAAAAATGTTTACAACAATTATAGAAATGAATTTTTGATCAATTCTGTTGTGAATAAGTTATGGCCAGGAAAATGAATCTAACTGTGAGAAAAACTCAACCAGTGAGAATTTGTTTATAAAAATGTTTATAACAATAGTCAATGATAACTCATATTAATTTTTCGTTACAAATGATGACTCTTATGAAAAATCTTAGCGATTAGAGTCAAAACAAATTTTTTTCTATGAGAAAAAGTTAATAATTTGTTTATGAAAATTGTTTATAGTAGTTAAGTTACATATTATTAGAATGATTTCTCTTCTATGAGTGCAGTTGTCATAATTTTAGCTGACAGTGAGTTTATTTCAGCTTTTTTTCTCAAGATAAAAATTCATAAAGCTGAAATGACCAATTTTGCCATTTTATTTGTTCATGTAGAATTGCACACAACAAATTCAAAAATCGGATCTCACAATTTTCTTGCACATTTAATGCTGACAATTTCTAAAGAAAAAAACATCAACATTCGTTACGAATTACGGAAAATAAATTATTAGGAACAATA
>JAUMHM010000078.1:33285583-33312414 GCA_032362435.1 Melikaiella ostensackeni | reverse complement strand
TAAGTGAGGGTTCTTTTTATTATTTTCATTTCTATATCGATAGATTCTGGAGGACAGTTTAACGTGGTTAAACGAATAGGAATCAAGGGTCAATGATGGATCTCTCACTCCTGAGGATTTTCTCACCACAAACGGCAGAGGGGCTATGAATGATTTTAAATTCTATGTTGGATTTGTCGAGATATTTACTTCAAGAGTTGAAAATGGACGTCGTCATAACGGGAAGAATTAACCAAGACCCTTTGGAAGTACATGAATCGCTTTGTATATCGGAGTTGGTAACAAGTTACTAAATCCGATGTACAATTTGCGTATTTTAACTGTTTAAAGAAGAATCAATTTCAAGCTATTTATAAATAACTTGAAACTAATTCTTCTGAATATTAGGGATTTTATGAGATACTTTTTTTTACAAATAACAGTTTACCGATTTTTAATATACACTCGGTTATACACAACGAATTTTACATCGTGTTTTGTTTTGAATCAAAACTTATTTTTTACATTCTCATCATATGAGAGTAAATTTTATTCATTTATTAATGAGCAGTGATAGAAAAAAATTAATTATTGTCACTGAATACTCGTCTTACTACGACTTTTACGACTGTACGACTGTTTTTATGATTATTACTCTATTTCCTCAACAATTTTAATGCCTACGAGCTGTTAAAATATTCATCGGCAAAAAATGTACATTTCTACGAATTTCGACAATACGCCACAAACCAAAATTTCTACATATGAATTTGTAATCGTAATAAATTTGAAAAAACCATTCAAATGCAGGAAAATCCAGACATTATTCTAAACATACACCAAGACCTAACTCAATTGCTTCCTTGATTTTCCAATCTTCCTAATCTAATTCCTTTGTTTCGAGATTTTTCGGAACCGCTAGATATGCTGGAGGGACAAATGACCACCCTGGGATGCCAACTTTCCCACAATTTTTACAAGATCCTGGCCTTTTTCAGTATTCTGAGTCCTCCTCGTAACGGAAACTGTTCCGTTCCTCAAGGTGATCCTTCCCAACCTTTGATCTCAATGTCCAAACTAAAGGAAATATTTAAGACTGACACAAAAAAAACCCTCAATCATTGACGAAATAATAGAAAAATTGAATATTGTCATTACACAAGAGGACAGTAACTTTAGTGACTTCATAAATGCAGTAGACCACGATTACGATCTGCCTCCAGTCATCGACTGTCTCATTTACTTCGTTACTGGTCAAGTGTCCAAAAATCTTCAGAAATTCACAAAGTGCGAAACTTGTCGTAAGGGATTTTTCTATTCTACAGAAAACTCAATGCAGATTCAACATTATCCAATTGCCAGAATCATCACTCTTAATCAAGAAAATCTGCAAGGACAACAGCAAGGGCTTATTCGGCATCCAAATAAACGTCTTTTTAACTTTTTGCAAATAGTTGAACATTCCTTCCAAAAGCACAAAAATTGCAGCAACGTTTTCGAATTGGTAGTAAACGAAGTAACACAGCAACAATTTTCGATATTGACGTGCAAATTCCAGTATAGGAACAAAAAATTATCAGTTTGGAAGTATTTTGCTCATCAGAGCTACTTATTACAGCACTTATGTATTCAGTTGGACGATCATTACAGTTAAACGCTATGTTTTTGCTGGTTTTCGTGATGTTTTACGCGTATTTAATACGTCATCCACGGCCATATATGGGTTAGTTCGCGTAGGGTCCGACAGTGTCGCATAGCATGTTTAAATCCCCAATAGAAAATACACAGCTCCAAAAGTATCACTTTTTGAGAAGATGATTATGAACATTTAATAAAAGCTCACAATTCAAATTTGATAATTTATAGAAAGAATAATCTTTTTACATTTGTAAATTATCAAATTTGAATGGTGAACTTTTATTAAACGTTCATAATCATCTTCTGAAAAATTGATACTTTTGGATCTGCGTAGTTTCTATCCGTCACCGCGAGTTACGTACTTTCTATCCGTCGCCGTGAGTTGCGTATTTTCCTTTAGGACCCATCGATATTTTTTCCTATGATAAAAATTCAGAGTAGAAAACAAGGTTTCGTATAGCCAAACCGTATGAGATTTCTCACCAAAGAAATATCATGCTACCTCTAATCTCTTCAGGAAAAATGACCAGGGTAGGCGGAGGATTGGGGGTGTGGTGATGTGGGGGGGGATGAATTCGTAGAAGAAGGGAGTTGCCTTTAAGTTCGCCTTTACGACTTTGACGAAGGCGAAGCTTTGAAAGGAGAAGCCCCGTCTACGAAAGCCGGTGACATTTTCCCCGGGAAATCTAATTTCCCGGTCTCGAGTGTGACGGCAGGGTATGAGGGGCGTGGAAAGGGGAGTAAAAAAGAAAAAGAATTGCCCTGGCGGTGCTACGGGTTTCGACAGTGTAAATATTTAAGCAGCAAATCTCGCCGTGTGTCCAACACCTGTCCACCATCAGTAAAAGAAGAATTAATTAGTAATCACCCCAGGAGAGGAGTCACCCTTATTTCCCATTTATGTGTCTTCCAAAATTAATAAGCATGCGCATATTGCGAGATTAAAAGTGTTAAAATCCACAGAAGGAAAAATGGATGCTTACCCGCAACATTTCGATTTTTAGTTTGAACATCGATAATAAAATATTAAACAAAAAATAAAAAAGCCGACTTCAAAAAAGAGCTAAACAGTAAAAAATAATTTCTCAGATGTGAAAAGATAAGTAATTCTGAATTCGGCGCCTCGGTTTGATAGTTGTTTCCAGCGCCGACTTCAAAATTACTTATACTTTTGCATTTGAGAAAATATTTTTTACTGTTTAGCGCTTTTTTGAAGTCGGATTTTTATTTTTTTTATATTTACTTTTTTCCCCTCTAAGCTGATTTATAGCTTTCTCCAAAAAACCAGAAAAGATTTTTGAGTCAAAAAGATAAAAAAATTCAACAAAATTGTTCAACTTTCTACAAAACAGTTGAATATCCGAACCAAAAAGACGAATTTCCAACAGAAGTGTTAAAATTTAAAAAAAGAAAGACTTTCATGACAAAACGGAAAAAATTATCTGCCAAATTGTTCAATTTACTACAAAACAGTTGAATTTTCAACAGATTAACTTTCAACCGAAAAGTTGCCTTTTCAAACAAACAAAAAATTAATTTTTTACGAAAATAGTTGAATTCTCAACTTTACAATTTTTAACAAAGTAGTTCACCTTTCAACCAAAACTGATTTTATTTTCAAATCAAAAACAGTTGGATTCAACCAAAAACGACGAATTTCCAACAAAATAGTGGAATCCTAAACCAAAACATATTAAGTTTCAACATTAATTTGAATGAATCCACGCGTATCCCCTTTCGATCGTGAGAGGTTCAATTATATTTACCTTTACAGAGTTTTTACAAACACTGAAATACGAATTTTGCGATTTAACATTAAAAAAATTAATTGAAAATCTAAGTACCCTTGTTGACAAAAAGAAAAAAAAATCTGCCAAATTGTTTTCTACAAAACAGTTGAATTTTCAACAGATTAATTTTCAATCAAAAAGTTGCCTTCTCAAACAAACAAAAATTAATTTTTTACCAAAATATTTTAATTCTAAACTTTATAATTTTTCACAATTTTTAACAAAGTAGTTCACCTTTCAACCAAAACTGATTTTAATTTCAAATCAAAAACAGTTGGAGTCAACCAAAAACGACGAATTTCCAACAAAATAGTTGAACCCTAAACCAAAACATATTAAGTTTCAAGCAAACAATTAAATATTTAACCAAAAAGATTAACTTTCCACAAAGACAAATTTTCAACAAAATACATGAATTTTTAACCGAATAATTGAATTTTTTATTGAAAATTCTTTATTGTCAACCAAAAATGGAATGGTTTAATTTTTAGTTGAAAAAATGAATTTTCATCACGAATTGTTAACAAAAGAGTTGAAATTTCAGAAAAAAATGAGTTTTAAACTGAAATGATGAATGTTGAACAAAAAATTCAATTCTACGAATAGCTGAATTTTCTACCAAAAAAATTTAATCCTCAACCAAAACAGGTTAATTTTCAACCAAACCGTTGAATTTTCAACCAAAAAAGATGAAATTTCTACCATAAGAGTTTAATTTTTAAACCAAAAAGGCGAATTTGCAAGTCAGCATTTAAATTTTCAACCAAGAAAGAAAAAAATCAACCAACTGTAGAATTTTCAAGCCAAAAAGACGACTTTCATCCAAAACAGTTTAATTTTCAACAAAATAGTTAATCCTCAACCACAGGTTAATTTTTTACGAAAAAGTTACATTTTAGACCAAAACTGATAAATTGTCTATCAAAAATGGAATAGTTAAATTTTCAGCTGAAAATATGCATTTTTAACCAAGCAAAAACGGATTTAAAAGAACAATTAAATTTACAACCAAACAGTTGTATTCTTAACAAAAATAATGAAATTTCTACGAGAAGAGATGAATTCCTAAACCAAAAAGACGGATTGTCAACAAAATAATTTCAAACCAAAAACAGTTAAATTCAACCAAAAAAGAAAAATTTTCAACAAAATAGTTGAATCCTTAGCCATAACAGATTAATTTTCAACCAAACAGTTGTACTTTTCACGAAAAAAAAATGAAATTTCTACTAGAAGAAATGAATTTTAAGCTAAGAGGATGATTTTTGAACAAAAAAGGTAATTTTCTACCAAATATTTAAATTTTCTACCAAAATAGTTGCATCCTCAACCAAAACAGGTTAATTTTCAACCAAGCAGTTACGCTTTTAATTAATCAAAAAAGATGAAATTTCTGTCAAAAGAGCTAAATTTTTAAACCAAGAAGACGAAATTTTAACACAAGAGTTAAATTTTCAACGAAGAAAGAGGTTTCGGTCAAGAAAGAAAAAAAATCAACCAAATTGTTAAATTTTCAAGCCAAAAAGACGAGTTTTCTTCAAAACAGTTGAATTTTTAACAAAAAATTCAAATTTCAACCAAATAGTTAAATTATCAACAAAATAGTTAAATACTCAACGAAAACAGGTTAATTTTCTATCAAAAAGTTGCATTTTTTATCAATAAAGATGAAATTTCTACAAAAAAGATGTATTTTTAAACCAAAAAGACGAATTTTTAACCAAGAAACATTTTTCAGTCAAGAAAGAAAAAATATTTTGACCAAATTGTTGAATTTTTTAAGTCAAAAAGACGAATTTACTACAAAACAGTTGAATTTTGAAGCGGAAAATATGATACTTCAACAAAAAAGTTTATTTTTAACCAAATAGTTGAATACTTAACCAAAACAGATTAATGTTCAACTTAAACAAATTAATTTTCAACTAAACCGTTGCGTTTTTATAAAAAAAAATTAATTTTCTGCCAAAGTAGTTGAATTTTCAACAAAGTACATTAATTCTGAACCAAGCAGTTGAATTTTCAACTAAAAAAGATACATTTTTAGTTAGAAGTATCAATTTTGAACCAAAGGAAAACTAATTTTCAACAAAATACTTCAATTTTCAACCAAAGAGATTAAGCTTTGAACAAAAAAAAACAGAATTTTGAACAAAGAGGTTCAACTTTCAACCAAGTAGTTGAAGTTTCAACCAAAACTGATTTTAATTTTTAATGCAAAAGAGTTGAACCGAAGAAGGCGAATTTTCAACAAAATAGTTGAATCCTCAACCAAAACATATTAAGTTTCAACCAAACAGCTGAATTTTCAAGCAAAATGATTTATTTTCTCCCGAAAAAGACGAACTTTCAACAAAATACATGAATTTTCAACCGAATAGTTGATTTTTTAGCTAAAATAGAAAAATTGTCAACCGAAAATGGAATAGTTACATTTTTAGTTGAAAAAAGGAATTTTCAAGCCGAATTTTCAACAAAGAATGGAAATTTTCAACCAAAGGAATGAATTCCAAACTAAAAAGATGAATATTGAACAAAAATATTAATTTTCTATCAAATAGTTAAATCTTCTACTAAAATAGTTGAATCCTCAACCAAAACAGGTTAATTTTAAAGCATTTTTGCATTTTTAACCAAAAAAGATAAAATTTCTACCAAAAGAGCTAGATTTTTAACCAAAAAGATGAATTTTCAACACAAGAGTTGAATTTTCAAGCAAGAAAGATTTTTCGGCCAAGAAAAAAAAATTCAACCGAATTTGTGAATTTTCAAGCCAGAAAGACGAATGTTCTCCAAAACAGTTGAATTTGGAACAAAAAAGTTAATTTTCAACGAAATATTTAAATTCTTAACAAAATAGTTGAATCCTCAGCCAAAACAGATTTATTTTCTACCAAAAACTTGCATTTTCGACCAAAAAAGATGAAATTTTTACCAAAAAATATGAATTTTTAAACCAAAAAGACGAATTTTCAACCAAGTAAGAGTTTTCAGTTAACGAATTTTCTGAATTAATTTTTACATTAATTCGCTCGATGTTTTCCTATTATTTATTTTAATACTGATTATTCTACCTGTATATTCGTCTTCTAAATGGGTAACAATCTGTCCCGAGAAAACTACTGGCTTTCCTTCAACATGTCCCTGACTACATTTCCCCAAAGTAGAATGCGTTTATTTCTTTACTTATTACACATTTAACATTTTCTTAATCGGTATATGTTTATAAAATAGATCACACAAATAGAAAAGAAAATTTATAATAAGTATTATGTTTATAACTGTAGTATACAAATTGGTTTTTGAATATCCTCACAACTGAATGTCACCCGGTCACACTACAGTTTTTTAAGATTTTTTTAACGAAATAGATGGATTTTCAAATTTAAATTTATTGGCAAATGAACATTCTCAAGAGTACTTCTCGAATTAAAAATTAAATCGCAAATATTTGCTATAGCGAAAGTCAATAAGATAATTGCATCGTTTATTATATCGATAATGTTGTCGGTATCACCGGATCGCACACATTTTCTCACTGAAGAAGACCATTCACCAGGTGAGTTCATGAACAAAATATTGTTTATCATAGCCCTTTTCTGTCGTTGAAATGTTTTATTGATGCAAAGTAGGTAAGTAACATTAATCTATGAAGTTAATTTTTTTTCGTCGATTATTTTGTTACACGGTCACGTAATTATTTTCATGGATGTGAGTAAAGTTAGTCGCAATAGTTTTCATTGTAATATTTCGATAATTTTTTAATTGAACATTCTTGTATTTATTCATATTTAATTTATTATATTGACAAAATAGCTAAAATAAATCCTAACATATATTTTGAACATCTACAATTATTCATACCAATTGAACCTCTCGCAATCAAAAGGGGATACGCATGGATTCAGCCTGAGAAGTATGGTATTGTCCTGAAAGTCAATTTCAGAAATCGTTCGAATGTTAATTTTAGGGATTGATGCTTGTAGAGAATTTCAAGGAGCATTTTTTTCCTCTTGTGAAAATTTGTAGGTTTTATAGTTTTTGAAGTAATTGGTAAAAAGTAGATTTTTCGAAAACAAAAAATTTCAATCTGTTTTCACTTCAACTCGCGCTAAATTAACCAATTTTTAGAATTTTCAGACTTTATTATGACTTAACTACGTACTTAGGTCTTTTGTCATTATTTCAAGATGAAAAATGTAAATATTTTGAAAAACAAAAAAGTTGTTAATTTTTTTCGAGACTTCGCAAAGATCATGAATTTCAACCTTCAAGCGCTTCGCTTATCGAGCGAATTTTGAGCAACGGAACACTTCCGGTTAGAAATTTATTAATTAAGGTTCAAAGAAGTTTTCTGAAAAGTTTAAACTCAATCGGGTCAATGGTTTAAAAATAATGAATGTTTTAAATTGCAAGTGTCAATCTCGACGCGGCCCTATGCACGTGCCTCCTCAGCTACGAACGTGTTGCAGCGGACGACATAAAGGTCAAGTCAAATTACCAAAATAATACTTAAGATATTATCATTTAAAATAATTTATTTATTAGACATTTTTAGCAATAAATTATTAAAATAATACTTTATTAAAGACTACTTACAATCATTTTCGTCACTATCTTCAGTTTCTTCGGCATTTAGACTCTGAGTTGTTACTTTTAAAAAATACTTTTCGAAAAATTCTCTTCCTTTAGCGCTTGAATAATTGTAGAGATTTTTCACATCCGTCCCTTTGGCCGCTTTCAATCCAATTCGAGGTGAAGGACTATTCGAAAGTAGTTCTAGTTCAAAGGTTGGATTCTGCAATTTGTATTGGTCATAAACATCCACTTTTACATCAGGAAAAAAATTTAAAACGAACGCTTTACTGATTTGGAAGTTTTTTGGCTTTCTAATTTTGACTTTGAAACTTTTTTCAAAACCCTGTAGAAGATCTTCACATTCCTCAACCATTGTAAATGAAAAACAACGAGCATTGCGAATAGTTTCTACACATTCAGCTTTAGTTTCAATTCATTCTAATCTTTCAATCTTTGCGAATATGTGCCAAAATTCCTATCGCACTGACAACAGGAATGTCCTCGAACTGGAAACACATATTTTATTTCACTTTGCAAATAAATTGCCAATAAAACCAAAAAATAAAACACTGTGAAGCTAATATGTCGATTAAAATAATTTTAATAAACAGTCTTACTTAATGTGAATTTGGCCCCTGTTTTTTTTTTTTAATAATATTTTTCGAACAATTTGTAACGTTCTATAAGATTTAATGAAGGATTTCCAAAATATTTTAGATTACTGGAATTTCGTTTGTAATCTGAAGTGCGATGTGAGATTGATTCACAATGCTCTTCAATCTTTCTTTTTGAATCTTCAGTTAATTTAACACGAATTTGAAGTCATCTACCTGCAAAATTTTTTAAAAGGCTGCTTATTTAAAATCTTTTTTCGAACATTTTTAAGTCTTCTTTTACCCAAACACAGAAAAGCACAAAAAAATTTATTGCAAACAGAAAAATTTTTTTCGAAAAGGCACATGCATAGGGCAGCATCAGGATTGCCGCTTGCAATTTGAAACACTCATAATTTATTTACCCTTAATCCGATTGAGCTAAAACTTTCCAGAGAACCTCTTTGAACCTCAGTCAATAACTTTTTTCAACTTTGGTTGAAAATGCAACTATTTAGTTGAAAATTCAACTATTCAGTTAAAAATTTAACTATTTTGTAAAAAAGTCATGTTTGTGGTAGAAAATTCATTTTTTTAAATTAAAAATGAATTTTTTGTTGAAAATTCACCTTCTATGAAAGAAAAGGAACTTTTTTGGTCGAAAATTACATGGTTTTGTTGAAAATTTATCTTTTTGGATGGAAAATCCCTCCGTTTGGATTATAAATTCATCTGTTTTTCTTGGAAAGTCAACTGCTTAGTTTTAAATTCAACTGTGTGGACAAAAATTCAACTACTTGGTTGAAGTTTAATCTTTTTTGTTTGAAAATTCGATCATTTTGTTGAAATTTCAACTACTTGGTTAAAAATTCATCTTTTTTGATAAAAAATTGAACTTTTTTTTTTGAACATTCGTCCTTTTGAATTGAAAATTTATCTTTTATGGTTGAAAATTAACATTTTGTTGAATATTTAACTTTTTGGTCTAAAATTTAAATATCTAGTTTAAGATTTAACTATTTGGTTGAATTTGAATCTTTTTTGTTTGGAAATTCGACCATTTGTTGAAAAGTTATCTCTTTTGGACGAAAATCCAACTGTTTTGTTCAACATCAGTCTTTTTGGATAAAAAATTCTTCCCTCTGAATAATAAATTCATCTTTTTTGCTTGAAAAATCAACTCTTTGGTTGAAGATTCAAACCATTTGCTCAACAATTCAACTATTTTGTTTAAGGTTTAAGTATTTTTTGAAAATTCAACTATTATGTTAAAAAGTCATCTTTTTGCTAGAAAATTTAACCGTTTTGTTACAAATTCATCTTTTTTGGTATAAAATTCATTCCTTTTGGTTAACAATGAGCTTCTTTGTAGAAATTTCAAGTTTTCGGGTTGAAAATTCAACTGTCTGCTAAAGAATTCGTTGCTGTTGTTTGGTTTGGTATCCGACTTGACCTTCATATCGTCCGCTGCAACGCGTTCGTAGCCGAGGAGGCACATGCATAGGGCAACGTCAAGATTAGCGCTTGCAATTGAAAACATTCATAATTTCTTCACCATTAATCCGATCAAGCTAAAACTTTCCAGAAAACTAGGGTAAAATTATGTTCAGTGATGCCTATCATCACTTTATTGGCATACTTACCTGTATAGCTTTTACGTAAGTCATTTGTCATTTTTACACACAAAAAAATAATCAACATTTAAGTGTTTAAAGGCCTTTGGCCTTTTGGATTATAAATCCATCTTTTTTGCTTGAAAAATCAACTCTTTGGTTGAAGATTAAACTATTTGGTTAAAAACTAAACTATTTTGTTTAAAATTTAATTACTTTGTTGAAAATTTAACTGTTTTGTTTAAAAGTAACCTTTTTGGTAAAAAATTCAACCGTTTGATTGAAAATTCATCTTTTTTGGTAGAAAATTCCACCTTTTGGATTCAAAATTGATCTTTTTTGGTAAAAAATTCATCTTTTTTGGTTGAAAATGAACTTTTTTGTTGAAAATTCAACTATTTGGTTGAAAATTTATCCTTCTTGGTTGAAAAATAACTTTTTTTGTCAAAAATTGATCTTTTTTGGACTTTTAAGGTTACAAATTCAACTGTTTTCTTAAAAATTCGTTTTCTTTTGCTCAAAAAAATCAACGTGGCAGAAAATATTTGGAAAATAAGGTAACATAGGCGGGGTAGGGGGCTGGTTCCCAAACCATTTTGTTACGCCTCGTTGCATGGGGGTTGGGAGGGGTAAAAGTGTCCAAAAATGTGTTACGTAATTTACGGATGGCCCCTAATGCCCGTCTAACTTCCAAATTATTTAGCGTCAGTTTGAGACATAGAACATGGAAAGTAAAAAAACTCCTAATTTGAATTTCGTTTCGAAATTTGTTATCTCACACTGATAAAAAATTGGACTACGCCCTTCTTTGGCACGTGCCAATATGTATGTGAAGACTCATACATTTTAATGAAGCGCAGATACCAAACACGAAGCCTCTCTTCGGGCAGACTTCGTATTCATTCGCCGATCTCTCCTACTACTGAGTACTGACATCGCGTGTTCGGAAACTGTCAGAAAACCGCGGCAGTCCAGAGTAGCGCGAGTGCCGGTAACGAGCGCGTGCGCGCAAGAGTTTACTTCTTCCGTCATTTCAAAGTCGAAATAATCGAAATCATCGAGTATCGCGATTATTATATGTTCCTGAATTCCGAACACCTAGTGATTGTGCTTCATAGTAATCAGTACAAAACCGCATATCAAAAATTATCATTCCCAGTGATTATTGCCATACAAAACGATTCCTCGGAATAGAGAAATCAACGCTCAGGTGCCGAGATTTATCTCCAAGTGTAGATCCAGAATCCAGCAGTGTTTTCGGAAGGTACGGTTCCAAGAAAACCAGTCTTGGCAAAACGATTTTTCCTAATAGAGAAATAGCTTGCTAGAAAACTTCCCATTTTGGAAATTGATCACGAAATCAGAATTTAATTCTAATTGAAACTAGGAGAATTGCAACTATCATCACAGGGATAAAACAATTTTTTTTAACAGGTAGAGAAAGAGTTGATCTGATGAGAATTTTATCTGTTCATATCGAGAGAAAAAAAGAGTAAAATTGCGTAGGAGTGGCAAACCTGAGTCAGAAAAGTTGCCAAATCTTGGGGACACGATTCTGGAATTTCGCCTACGGGCCACTATTTGGTTGAAAGTAAGGTCAAAGGATTGAAGCTCTGTATTAGGCAAAGTGCGACAAACCTTGCCGATTTTGGTATGTGATAGAACATACATTTTTTTCTTTCTTTTCAGTTGCTTAAAATAAAACTTAATTTAAATAATTAAAATGACCTCATCTTCAAAGAATAGCAATTGCTATTATGGGATCTGATTTGTGTCACAAAGAAATATGTCCTTGCTTTCCGCTTTGTTAAACTTTTAGTGCTGTATCTGTTCTTCTTGTAGATACTTTGCTCAGAAACAGAAAGGTTTCCACAATCCATCCAAGCGTTGCTATTCACTCCATTGATGAGAAAATTCTACACCTTTCTCAGATATTTGTTGTCTGAAAAAGAGAACAATAAAAGTAAAATTGAGAGATTTAGAAGAAAGGTTCAAAAATATTGCAAAAATCGTTATACCATTGTGGTGCTAATGGATGTGCTAACTGGAGAGGAATCTTGACTATATTTGTGAAAGATATGAAATGCTTCAAACATTTATAAGAGCAATAAAGTCAATAATAGCGAATTTATATTTTAATGGTTGAAATCCATTAGAGATATTATACTGGAATTTCATTTCTGTTGGATCTTGATTCATGGAAAAATAATCAATGCAATGCAATGACAAATTCAAGAGAAGCATGATTCAGTTTGCTAAGAAAATATCTTGACTTAAGTTTGCGATTTTTAATTCTAATTTTAAATTTTATCCTTTATCTAATTTCAGGTCTTTTACAATTTAAATTGAGCAAATTCTATGTTCATTTAAAGTTTCCTGAACGCCAAAGGTAGACCAAAGGATGGGCAAACAGATTCTGTCAGAGATTTCAGTGAGAGTTATTGTTTGTTTAACAATTACTGCCTTCCACACCTTTGTCTTTTGTTTTCACTAAGACAATGCATTATATATCTTTCTCCACTTTGGTCATTAATCCCCTCCTTTTTTGTCAAGAGACCAACTACTGTTTTACTGTCATTATAGTTAAACTATTAGAGTATAGTACCAAGAATTCAATCGACAATTGGACATTGGACAATGGGAGTTGTTACTCAGGAGGATATGAAATAGAAAAGAGACGTTCACTATTTACGATGACTTTTTTAAATCTACTGTCACTCAACCTTAAGAATTAGAAAGTCACACCTTAACTCTCCATTGACAAATAGAAGGGCCTCCAAAACTCTTATCTAATCGTTGTAATGAAAACCAATTTGAGGAGAAAGAAGACAGTCACCACACTATTAAAAATGTTTGTAATTTTACAATACTTTACAATAAAACTTGTAATGTAAAATTGCGAGCACCGTATTATAACTCAAAATTGCAATAAATTCATTGTAAAATTATTACTGAAGTAACTTGAATGAAAATATCGTGAAATACAATTTGCTTAATATGCTGATTGTATCAAAAATCTTCGTTAGTAGACAAATCATTAAGAAATTAAATAAATTCTTTACCTAACCCAAAAACAATTTATCGTGTAGGAAATTTTCACCTTTCGAATGCGTTTTTGGGTATTGTTCACCTATACGTCATACTTAATTCTTGATTCATGTATGATCAAACTCTAAGACCAACGATTTTTTTAAAAATAAAAATATAATGGAAACCATATATGCAGCAAACTTTCATTTTTCTCATAATTTGTACAAGACATGTATTGTAAAATTACATTACGTTTTGGTAATAAACTTCCAATACATTTATTGTGAAATTACAATAGAAATTTTTAACAGTGCATATGTGCACATTTTTTCAAGAGAGTGGAAAGAATGAAATGAAAAAATAAACTTTTCGAGAGGAAAATTAATAGTATCGAGATTGTGTATTTAAAAAAAAAAACTTAAGAGGTTCCGCAATTTGTAATTTCTCATAGGAACAAAAAATAATCCAAGTTGTGCACTTTTATCATGAGAGAAATTATTATTGTCTTCTGTTTTTAATGTAAAAACGGTTAGTTTCTTTATTATGTGCATTATCAAGAGAACAATTAACCGTAACTACAATGTACAGTTTCTTAGCAAGAAAACATTAAAAAAACTCCGTGTAATAATGTGAATCGTACAAAATCCACACATTGTGCACACTTATCATATACCTACATTTAATATACCTCACAATGACTGCTGTGAGTAATAAGTTTTATCATATACATTAGGGTGGGTCGAAAAAGAAAATTTCTTCAATTTCAAGAATGCACGAGACTTAAAATTTTATGTATACTACAAGTATTTTATCCTAAAAATTTGAGTCCAATAAAAAAATAAGCCAGCTTTCGCAAGCGTATTGAAGTTTTAAACAGTGAAGAGCGCGAAATTTGTTTTATTACTTGATAGATTTATGAATTTTGTTGATTCTTGCCTACTATAATTTGTTGTCTATATTAGTGTTAACATACCCTGAATGATAAAAATAAAGAATTTAATTGAAAAGAGTACATAATTCCACTAATACTGACCAAAAATGTCTAAAATTTACGTTTTTCTTCGTTTTGAGTACCCTTAAAATCCATGAAAATGATATTAAAAATCTGATCGAAACAAATGTCTTCAGCAAAATATAGCCTTTAAAATTAGACCAACAAAAAAAAGTTTCATTTTTAACTGAGTTATGATTGAAAATATGTACACATATTTTTTAGAAAAAATGAAAGTATTAATAGCTTTTTTGTATTTTTTTTCTATTTTTACTTCTCTGTCAAGAGAAATAATATGACGAATACATCAAAACATTCAATCCTGACATTTAAATAAGACAGTCATATTTAATACGGTTACTAATTTCACGATTTTAATTAATTCAAATATGTTAAAATATAGCCTTCACTGTCGGAAAGAATGGTCGCTGACTTCATATACAATATATGCAAATGACTTTACATACATATAAATTAAATTTAATATACACGTATATATAAAACGTGATATAAGTTTATTAATTTTAATATACAGTGCATATTAAATCTTTCATTTTTCATTTTTCTAAAAAACGTGTCATGGTGTGACTGAACTAAGTTTAAATGAAATTTACAGGTGAATAGGATTTTTTGATTGTTTGACATCCCTCGAACATTTTAAGATGAAAGTGAAAATAACCGGTCTTGCGCTTTTTGAAAAAAGTCGATTTTTGTATTTAATTACTAAGAAACGAAGAAATTTTCATAAGATTATATAGTAAATATTAGTTAACATTTTTTTAAATAGTTTTTTTTATTGAATGTGATTGTCTGTCACCACATGAGCATTTTAAAATGAAAATGTAAATGATTGGAAGGGTGTTTTTTGAAAAAACTCGTTTTTTGTATTTAATTACTAAGAAATGAAGAAATTTTCATAAGATTATATAATAAATATTGGTTAACATTTTTTCAATAGATTTTTTTATTGAATGTGGTTGGCTGTCACCCCACGAATATTTAAAGGTGAAAATGTAAATAATCGGAGGGGCGTTTTCTGAAAAAATTAGGTTTGTGTCTTTAATTGATGTGGAATGACAAAATTTGAGAAAGACAAAATATTTTATTGTGAACTTTTTTGGGGGAAACACGAAACCGAAAAAAATATAAGTAATTTTTTCAAATAATGTTTATACTTATTGAATAAGATTTAAAAGTGTTATTTACTTTCAGGCTTACTCGAAGTTGTAATGTAATCATCACTTGGAGAAGTGAAGGCATAGTTGTCATTAGATATGCAGAATGGTTTCATTTTAATTAAATGCAAAAATCTTTTTTTTTCAAAACGCGCTTAAGCGATTATTTTCATTTTCACCTTAAAATGTTTGTGGGATGCCATATTACCTTAAAAAATTAAAAAATCATATTTACATGAAACTTTCATTCAAACTTGGTTCAGCCGCACCGTGAAGTATTCATATTTTTGGTCATAACTCGATAAAAACGAAGATTATTTTAATTTGTTAATCTTATTTTAAAGGTTATATCTTGCTGAACAACATGTGTTTTTATCCGATTTTTAATATTGTTTTGATGGATTTTAAGAGTGTTTAAAACAAATGAAAGCGTTAATTTGATACATTTTTGGTCAGTTTTAGTGGAATTATGTAATATTTTGGATTAAATTCTTGAGTTTTATCATTCAGGATATGTTGGCACTAATAGACTATAAATTCGAATAGACACGAATCATCAAAATTTATAAACGTATCAGGTATAAAACAAATTTTGCGTTCTTCGCTGTTTAAAATTTCAATACGCTTGCGACAGCTTAAGTTTTTTATTGGACTCAAATTTTCAGGATAAAATCTGGTTGAAAATTCGTCTTTTTTGGTTGAAATTTCATCTATTACATTTATCATCGAGAATTTATCTTTTTGTAAAAAAAATTTATTATTTGGTCGAAAATCAACTATTTTGTTGAAAACTCGCCTTTTTGGCTTGAAATTTTAACAATCTGGTTGATTTTATAATTTTATATCTCTCTTGAATGAAAATTACTCTACTTTGATGAAAATAATATTCTTGGTTGAATATAATTGTTTTTGATTTAAAATTAAACTGTTTTTTGGTTGAAATATCAACTATTACATTTTTCGTTTGAAGATTCATCCTTTTCTGTTAAAAATTAATTTTTTCAATTCAAAATTTAACTATCCCATTTTTGGTTGAGAATTGATCTTTTCAAGTTGAAAATTCATGTATTTTGTTGAAAATACGTATTTTTTGGTTGCAATTTGAAAAATTACATTCTTCATTGAGAAATAAACTTTTTTGGACAGAATTTTCATTATTTGGTTGAAAATCAACATTTTTGTTGAAAATTCGCCTTTTTGGCTTCAAACTTCAACAATCTGGTTGACTTTCTTTCTGTCTTAAATGCAAATTCAACTATTTTGTCGACAAATTGTTTTTTGGTTAAATGTAACTGTTTTTGATTTAAAATGAAAATATTTTTTGGGTGAAATATCAACTATTGCATTTATTGTTAAGAAGTCATATTTTTTCGTTAATTTTTTTCCAATTGAAAGAAAATCATGTATATTGTTTAAAATTCGTCTTTTTTTGTGAAAAATTATCTTCTTGGTTGAAAATTCATCTTTCTGGTTTTAAATTTACCTATTTTGTTGGAAAATCGTCTTGTTTTTGGAAAAAAATGATCTTCTTTGTTGAAAATTTATCACTTTGGTTTCAAATTGAACTATTTTGTTGAAAATTCGTATTTTTTGCTTGATATTTGTAATATTACATTTTTCATTGAGAATTAAACTTTTTTGGACAGAAATTCTTATTACTTGGTTGAAAATCAAAATTATTGTTGAAAATTCACCTTTTTTGGCTTGAAACTTCAACAATCTGGTTGATTGTTTTTCTGTCTTGAATGCAAATTCAACTATTTTGTTGAAAAATTGTTTTTTGGTTGGATATAACTATTTTTGATTTAAAATAAAAATATTTTTGTTTGACATATCAAATATTACACATTTTTTTTAAGAAGTCATCATTTTTCGTTAAAAATTATTTTTTTCAATTGAAAAAAATTCATTTGTTTTGTGAAAAATTCGTCTTTTTTGTTAAAAATTATGTTATTAGTTAAAAAATCACCTCTTTGGTTTCAAATTGACCTATTTTGTTAAAAATTCGTCTTTTTGGTTAAGTGCAACTGTATTTGATTCAAAATGAAAATATTTTTTGGTTTAAATTTCAACTATTACCTTTTTCATTGAGAATTCATCATTTTTTATTGAAAGTTGAGCTACTTTGTTAAAGATATTTTTTTTGTGTTGAAGATTCATCATTTTATTCGAAAATTCATCTCTTTCGTTGAAAAATTAAATATTTTATTAACATTTTTTTTGGTTAAACATTCATTTTTTTGAATAAAAATTTAACCATTCCGTTTTTGGTTCAAAATTTATATTGTTTAGTTAAAGATTCAACTATTTGGTTGGATATTTTTCTTTTTTATTTGAAAATTCATGTATTTTGTTGAAAATTCAACGTCTTCTAAAAATTTTGCTGTTAGTCTTAGAATATTGTAAGTTTTCTAAAAGTGGAAGTCGTGACTAGGTAGATCTAAAAAAAACACTTTTAGATAGAAATAATTAATTTTCAGCGCCAAAGAGATTTATAGCCCAAAATAGAAAAGCTAAAATTTTTCTTCCACACTGAAAATCAAAATTTTTTTAAAGCATTCCTTGTTTTAGAAATATTATGTGGGTAACTAACCTACGACTTCCATTAAAAAGTGTAACAACTACCACTCGAAAGTTATAAATAAAGTTTTGTGAAAATCAAATTTGGATATATATTTATAAAATACAAAAGTAACTCAAAAAGTAACGATAATTACTTCTTTTGGGAAATGCAACTAAGAAAAACTTACATTTTGAATCGGTAACGATAACGATAACTAGTGACTTTTCTCGTGATGTAACGGTAACTATAACTAGTTCCTTTTAAAAAGCAACTCACCGATCACTGAAACCATATCATTACAATTTTCACCTCTATAAAAAATTATCTTTTTTTTATATAAATACTGAAATTCCCATTCAATGACTCGCTCTTTAATCAAAATTCCATGACATTTTTGAACATAGTGCACATTTCCAAGAAAGGGCTGGAACGTCACGGTTGAAAAGTCTTTTTTTCTCGAGGATGTTATGCGAACGGTATTGTCTCCCGTATCTTGCGTTATGTAACGCGAGGCGATGAGAATCTTCGTTCTCCACGGCGTAGAGATCGTTAAAGGGCGATCCCCAGGTGGGATCGTTTATATTTTATAATCTACGATTTTCCATTATACGATACCATCTGCGCGGATCTAATGCTACCTCCGCTCACTTATCTTCTTTTCCATGGACCAGTTTTTTTATACGAGCAAAAGTCACATTAACGAGATGAGGTGCCGATCAAAGCCGGTCAAACGAGCGCGCTTGTTATTTTCATTCAAAATGGCTGCGTCCTTGAGGAGGTCACGTGGTGCCCAGCCGGCCACCCACGAGAATTCTACCTACATCGCCCCTCTACCCACCCATCCACCTACTCCACAACTCGTGTGTTTCATTCGGTCCATGCATTTAAATCACCTCCGATTTATATATCTGAATATTAATTTTTTTTCTTTATAAGAGAGAAGCCCATTATCAATCAAATGTAGTTTAAAATACTATATTGCCTTGATTGACAAACATATGCATAACAAAAAGCGGGTAGTCTCGAAGTCTAATTTTGATTTGTGAACTTTTTGGGTATTCTTTTTTCAATATACAACAAATTTTCATAAGAAAGTACATTTCATTTCGATTATTAAGAAATTTTAAAAGAGAGACATTAAGCAAGAATTTGTTCCAATCTGCAGGGTTGCCTATGATTACTTAAGATTTCTTTCAATTGAGGTGTTAATGGTTAACTCAATTTACCAGAAGATATCTACTTTACTTAAATATAATTTACAAATTTGATGAAGTTAGCATTTTTTAAGAAATTTGTTATTGGTTTGGATTATTACCTTTCCCTATTTTGAAAATGGAATTATCTGAATAGATTAGTTTCTAATTAACCTACAAACTGGTTTTGATTTAAAATTAGTATATTACTGGGCTGACATATAAACTATTACATTTTTCTTCGAGAATTCATATTTTTAATAGAAAATTCAACTATTCGGTTGAAAATCTAATTATTTTGTTGAAAAATCAACTATTTTATTTAAAAGTCATCTTTTTGGGTAGATAGTTACACTGTTTTGTTGAACATTCGTCTTTTTGGATAGAAAATTCGTCCTTTTGGATTATAAATTCATTTTTTTGTTTGAAAAATCAACTGTTTGGTTGAAAATTCAACTCTTTTGTTACAAATTCAACTATTTAGTTGACGTTTAATCTTTTATGTTTGAAAATTCGACCATTTTGTTCAAAATTCACCTATCTGGTTAAAAATTCAGTACACAAAAAATTTTCATAAGAAAGAAGATTTCATTTCGATCTTTAAGAAATTTTAAAAGAGAGACATTAAGCAAAGTATTTGCTCCATTCTGCAGGGTTGCCCATGGAATACTTAAGATTTCTTTTAATTGAGGTGTTAATGGTTAACTCAATTTACCAAAAGATATTGGATAATACTACGGGATAATATCTTCAAGAGTGCATCTGAAGTGTGCGGTACTGCGGCTGTAGGAAGAAAAGCTGGAGATGCTTGGTGGAATGATGAAATCCGCGTGGCTGTTAACGAGAAAAAGCAAGCATACTCGAGAACATTAAATAGTAAAGGCCTTAGCGATGTGGAGAAGACTAGATTAGAAAATGATTACAGGTATAAAAACAGAAAAGCCAAGATACTAGTCAAAGAAAGCAAGGATAAAATCAAAGGAGAAGAAGATGAAAAAATGCAAAATGACTTTGAATGAAATAAGAAATTATTTTGGAAATGGGTAAAGATTAGGGAAGGAAGTTCTAGCACTGAGGTAGTCCGAATCAAGAATGCTGATGGTGAAATGGTATGGGATTCGGACAAAGTGAAAGACTGTACGAGAGATTTTTTCAAGAGATTGTATGGAGGTCAAGCTATGGAACATATCAACCTTTCACTTAAAGAAAATACGAGTACGTTAGACAATCCAGTTGTAGGTAGAGGAACGCTTACCCCGAAAGGGATTTGGCTTAATGGTAGAATAATAATAATAACTAAGATGTATTCGAAGAGAAAAAAGAAAGAAACTCATCTTAATTCTTATCTTGTTGTGAGAATATGAATTGTAATGTCACATTTTTCGAGGAAACGAAATTACATCCGGGCTCTCCAGAGCTCCACCTCTAATTCAGAAAAGGAAAGCAGCGATTTGTAGCCTAAGATGTCCACTACAATCTGCATGGGCCCACGTTTGCATTTTTTTCAATTTAACGTTGTAAAAAATATAATACTACTATCATATACTATCATAATTTTCCAGGAGTTTTTGAAGTTATAGATTCCGAATATTACATAAGGAAGTTAAAATTTAAAGTGACAGATTCAAAATGGTAGAAAAAAAGTTTTGCTGGACGTGTCAAGTGACGTTTTGTCGTCAATGTTCAATTCTCAATTTTTAATTGCATTTTCAATTATGTAGGTGCAATATAATTGAAGTGAACCGTGAATTTAGTGTTTTTATAAGTTAGAGCTGCGCGTTTTCTGCCTATCCAGCAGTTCTACAGTGCTACTTCCAAACCACGCAAGTATTTTGCAGATGTCTTCAAAAAATATCAGCATTGTTGACAACAAATAAAGAAAGTGAATATTCCAGAATTTTGGCATAAACAAAACTATCTAAGCTAATGTTATAGAAAATCCCGAAGATTTCCGAAAACAGAATGCCTAAACAATATACTGTTTCCCTCGAGTGTCGTATCTATTCTATCCATTTATTAATAAAATATATGGGTCGTTACCAAAAAGTTGTGAAATTTAAGTTTCGGCCGTTTTACCCGTTTCCATGATTTAATAGATTTTTTAAAATAATACTAGAATAAAGAACCTACGTCAAAGTAGTTTTGAGCGAAGTTTCAAAATTTTAGTTGCTTTTGTTTAGGAATAGGAGATTAAAATATAGCTGAAATATCCACTCGATAACATGTCCCCAAATACGAATTCGCACCAAAAATTGAGAAATTTATGACAAAAGAATTTTATAAATGAATTATGCTTCTAGAAATTATTTGTATTGAGTTGAAGAATCTAAAAATTATGAAAAGTGATAAAAATTTCAGTTCTAAAGGTGCTTAGTTATGTTAAAAATCTCTTCCTGAAGTTTTGTTTCCACTCGGTAACACTAATATTTTAGGATAGAACTCGAAAAAATCACTTTATAAAATCTAAAATAAAAATGAAAAATTACTAATTTAATTCATGTGTTGATGGTCACATAAGCGCAAGAATGGTAATTGTTTGAAAGATTAACAAAATGTTGAAAAATGTGCATCGTATAATTTTCGTGTTACCGAATTCGGTAGCCCTGTTTTAATGATTACTAATAAAATAAGAAAATTGAAAATCTGGATACACTGCAAAATAGAGCCAGAAATATTTTTTTTCACTTTTTATATGGATTTTCAAATCCACTCTAAATATTTTCAAAATAATTTTGAAATTTGATGTTCCACTCGGTAACATTGATCTAGGTGACAATGTTTTGTAACTTTTTTGTAGGTCACGTTTTCGTCTTGTTCAGACTTCAAACTGTCAAAGCTGCCACTTCAACTCAAAATTAATCAGAGAAAAAAGTATTTATTGTAAATGATCAATAATCATCTTCTCAAAATGTGCTTTGAAAGGTGTCTTTATGTATTCAAAGGCAAAATACTCAACTTTAAATAAAAAAGCGACGAAATTTCGAGTTTCCAATTTTTGATCTAAACGCTTTCGATGAAAGTAATTTGTTATATTATAATTTTCCAAAAATACTTTAGTATTAACATTAATTGAAAACATTATTTTCAAACTAGTTTAGTTAATTCTTCACAAAAGAAATTTATTTTGAATCCGCTTGTTTCAATAGAAAACGCAGATATACATAATTTTCGTTCTAAAGTTTTTCTATGTTACAAACGTGATTCTTGATATGTAAAATCGGTATTTTCATTCTATTCTGGGTGTGAAGTATGGAAAAAAATCAGTCGGTTTTTTAAAGTTCCTTTAAAAAAAACTCATAGTCCAAACTTGACAACCTTTTTGGCAACGACCCATATACGTAATATAGAGAAATTTTGGTGAAGCAGAATATACTTGACACACACTGTTGTCGGAAAATTTTGTTAAATTATTTCCTTTTGAAAAGTCAATGTAATTCTAGAGGGGGTTAGGAACAGTCCATGATGGTAGAAAAGCATTGAAAATCGATTTTTACCAGAATATCTGGTTGTGCTCACCATAACATCTGGTTGTTTTGACCAGAATGTTTTATCCTTAAGACCTAAGCTGACAGAAAACTGTCAAGTAAAAGAGTCAGATTATTCTTACCAGAAATTCTGGTTAAATTTACCAGAAAAACTAATTAAAACAATTAAAAAATAGTCAACCAGAAATTTGTAATACTTCTGACCAGATTTAATTGTAAGGGCACATTTGACATTCTCTTCTGGTTAGGATAACCAGAATTCTGGTTGGTACAACCAGATTTTTTGTTGAGTGCATGGGATTGCAAATTACTAAAAGTACAGTACTGTACACGATTATGCATAAATTATTCGTTTTCTTGTCTCCTAAGTGATTTTATCAGTGATGGGAAGTAACTACTTTCTTTTAACTAGTTACTTTTATTTCGGTCACGATAGTGGTAACGAAGTTACTTTTGTATGTAAGTAACGAATTTATATTTTTTTCAGTAACATAACTATAAAAATCGTTACTTTTTTAGTTACTCTCGAAATATAGTTCGCGAGTGTTTTTTACGAAAATCAATAAATTTTATTACCTTTGCAACTATTTTATCATTTTCACTATTCAAATTGTGGCGGCAGATAGTCACATAGATTAATCATATCCCTATATAGAAAAAATGAAATTTTTCTTCCACCCTGGTATTCAAAATTTTCTAAAATCTATAGAAACACTTTTAGAAAGAAAAAAAATCAAATTTAAAGTTGAATATTCATTCTTTTGGGTGAAATGTAACTCTTTTTATGATTCAAAATTTGACTATATCAGTTGTGAATTCATCATATTAGTTGAAAATTCATCGTTTTGGGTTAAAAAATTTATTATTTGGTTGAAAATTTAATCATTTTCTCCAAAATTCAATAATTTTGATACAAAATCATTCTATTTGGTTGAAAATTCAACTGTTTTGTTGTAAATTCATCTCCTTTTGGTGAAAAATTTAACTATTTCGTTGAAAATTTGTCTGTTTTGGTTGAGTTAATCTTTTTTTGATTTGAAATTAACACATTTTTTGGTTAAAATATCAACTGTTACATTTTTCATTGAAAATTCATGTTTTTTGGATAAAAATTTTATTATTTGGTTTAAAATTTAATGATCTCATTCAAAATTCAACAATTTTGATAAAAAATTCGCATTTTTGACTTGAAATTTCAATGCCTTGGTTGACTTTTTTTCTCTCTTAACTTAAAATTTAAATATTTTGTTGAAAATTCGTTTTTCTGGTCAAATTCTGTTTTTCTTTTAAAATAAAATATTTTTGGTTGAAATATCAATTATTATATTTTTCGTTGAGAATCCATCTTTTCTCGTTGAAAATACATTTTTTCAATTGAAAATCTTATTATTCCATTCCTAATTGAAAATTAATCTTTTTAGTAAAACTTCTTGTATTTTGTTAAAAATTGGTCTTTTTTGGTAAAAAATTAATCTTTTTAGTTTAAAATTCATTTCTTTGGTTTAAAATTTAATTATTTCGTAGAAAATTTGTCTTTTTTGATTTAGTTTAACTGTTTTGGATTAGAAATTTAAATATTTTTTGGTTAAAATATCAACTATTGTATTTCTCATTGAGAATTTATTCTTTTTTGTTCAAAATTTAATTATTTCGTTGAATATTCGTCTTTTTTGGTTGAGTTTAATTGTTTTTGATTAAAAATTGAAATATTTTTTGGTTAAAATATTAACTATTACATTTTTCATTGAGAAGTCATCTTTTTGGTTTAAATTGAACTGTTTCGTTTTTTTTCTTGGTTCAAGATTAATTCTTTTAACTAAAAATTTAACTATTCTATACTCTCTCCTAAAGAGTCCCAGAATTTTTAAAGAAAGAGCACCTGAAAGCCCAAACTCTTCCAAATTCAATGATATAATCAAGTTTATCCAAAAAATTTGTGTCAATCGTTAGAAGGTAAAACGTCCCAAAAAAAGGGGTTTTTAGTAACCTTTCTCAGGTTTCGACCTATACCTGTTCCCAATACGAGGTCGACGTTAGGAAAAATTTGAAAAAACTGTCAGGTATTCATTCGAGATTCTTGAATGAAATACATTTGTTAAAATTCTAAAATATTTAATAATTGACGATCTACGGGGTTTTATTTACAAGAACTTTATCTTGAGAACATGAAAACAGTTCATCCATTCTTTCGAAATAATTAAATTTTATGATAAAAATAAAAATCCGGTGATTCTATCTCTAGTAGAATTCCTCTTCACAATTTTGAACAAAGTTGTGTTTGGTTTCAAATAGTGTTAATGTGATTTTGTGAACAAAACATTGGATTACAATCTCTGGATTTTCGCCGCAAGAAGTTATAAAGGAAAAAAAAATTAATAAATTTTGTTGTTACATAATCTTAATTTTCCAGTTTTGATAGTATGGACTTCAATAAAATTGTTAAAAATTGGGGTAATGGGGTGGAGGATATTGGAGGACCGGTAAAAAATATCAAAGAATTATATTCAATTAGTAAAAAATTGAGATCAGCTGCGTTAGCGAAAGATTTCTTGATAAAATGCAAGATTCATGGGGTTTTTCTAAAAAACATTTTTGATATTAACAAGCAAATTTCCTTTGATTTTGATAATAGAAGAAACAAAGAGACCTTCAATAAGACCACTGATAAATTTAGAAAATCTATTTTGAATCTGGTCAAAAAAGATTGCCATGCACAAATACACAATCTAAATGAAAATGTAAAGAAGACTCTTGATAATTTGTATAAACAAGTACCGGTTTACATCATCAAAGAATACCTTGCAAGAGGAACTGAATCAAATAAAAAAGCCTTTAATAATAATAAAAAGCATGAACGAAAATTTGAAAACTTTTTCAATATAGAAGGTGATATACAAAATTTTACTCTGAATATTCACTTAGCTCTCTTTCAAGACCAACCTGACCCATGGTTTTTAAATATTTCAAACGTAGAGATTCCATAAAATGGTAATAAACATTTTAGGTTTGGGTGAAGGCTTTATTAAGAAATATAGTGAAAAAAATATATTCAATTCCTTGAAATCATTAAAGACATTAAAACCAATATTTAAGAATTAGCAGAAAACAAAGCACAAGAATTTAGAGCAAGATTTATGGGTTTATCGAATGATTTTTTGAATAATGGTGCTCCACAAACCTTATCAGAAAAAGAATTGAACGAAAAATTATTTGAAATAAAACTTATTTTAAAATGTTATCCTGAATTACGGATTACTAAGGCTGATAAAGGGAGTATTATGGTTGCAATATTTAAAGATATTTACCATCAAAAAATGATGCATATTTTGAATGATGAAGATAGTTTTGCAGTTATTCCAAATGATCCTAAAAAAATTATTCAAAAAGGTAGATTTGAAATTCTAGAGAAATTAGGGCAGTTAGGGCTTCAAAAATGTTTGGGAAACAAAATCGAAAGGTGCGACATTGACACAATTCACACAAATATGTATATCTTTGGCTTATGGCCTGGTCAAAGCTCATAAAGCAGAATTGTCTTTACGAGCGGTTCTTTTGACAATAGGTTCACCCACGAGAAAATTAGAAGAACTTCTTAGTCAAATTATCAAAGAATCAGTTACCCTTTTAGCAAGATCAATTAAAAACAGTGCTGCCTTTCTAAAATTAATTGAAAATATTTAAATACCAATGAATCACATTTTTGTCTCCTTTGACGTTATAGCCATGTTTTATAACATTCCATATGAAAGAGTTGAACTTGCTGTTGAAAATAGAAGGGATATGATCAAACTTCATACTAAGATTGCCAAAAAGCAATTTCTTGATGCTATTGAATCTGTTTTCAATTCTGTTCATTTTAAATTCAATGGTACTTTCTATAAACAAAAATTTGGAATTCCGATAGGCTCAGTATTGTGCCCAATTATTGCTGAAATTGTGATGAAGGATTTGGAAAATGAAGTTTTCAACAAAATTAATTTTGAATCGGACTCTTGTGCAAGATATGTTCGTGATTCTGTATTTTCTTTACACGCACAAAATGTAGATACCCTACTTGATGTATTTAATAGTATACATCCAAGATTACAGTTGACTGCTGAAATTAAAACAGAAATAGATTGAATTTTCTTGATTTGACTTGATGAAAATTATATTATTACTGATTGGCACAAAAAAACAGTTTGTTTGATAAGGTCACTCAAT
>JAUMHM010000078.1:33270484-33280628 GCA_032362435.1 Melikaiella ostensackeni | reverse complement strand
TTCATGCGAGAAATTCATTCTATAAGTATAAAATCATGTCCAAATTAAGCAGCTAAATCGTTATAAGGTGGAGTGTCCATTCATAACGTCAGTCCCGCCAAACTTCGGTCATGCAAAGGAAAGTTTGAAAGCCAAGCCAGAACCAAAGGATTTATGATCGGTTTGTGTTGTATACTGAGGAGGGCGTTATTTCAGCCACGGGTGCTCTACCCCCTCCACTTGAGTTTCCTGTTATTATATACGTTCTTGGGGGCGATTCTGTTGTAAGCATAAGAAGGAAATGGCTCTCAGCGAATCAAAATTAACCTGCAGACGTTTATGAAGAAAATATTATTTATGATGTATTTAATTACATCAGTTACATTAATTACAATGCGGAAAGGCACCCCTTTGTCTGGCTACAGAAATAATGCTGGTCAAACCCCTTTTCCTTTCCAGTTTCTCGTGGGGGGCTAGATATGAAATTTTCATCTTCATCATCAAATATCCCGAAACCTCTCACTCGTACGAAAAAATTGGATGCAACATAAAATGTGTATTTTGACTAGGTCTACAACTTTTGTCCAAATTATTTTAAAAAATTTTTAATGGTTCTCGAAATAAACGTGAAAAACCATGATTTTTATAGGGTTTTTACCATGAAAATAAAATTTGCGCCAATTTTCACTATGATTTTCGTAATCAGTGCGCCAAAATACATGAGTAAACGGAGTTTCAAAAAATCGGAGGTAAGGGCTATTCGGAACTTTATCCCAAAATTTTTTCTGTTACTACTTACGGGCACAATTACCACTATGCAAATTTTCATCAATTAAAAACAAATAGTGTCGAAAAAAATAACCGGGACGTCGAAAAGTTTCCTTTGAGTAGAATGACCCACATGCGAAATTAAATCATTCATTGGAGAGTTTTCACTATTCAGTGATGATCCACATGCTTAATTATTCATCCTTATTAGACTTAAATGATGCTAGAAGCACCTTTGAGGAAAAGTTACGAGGCGTCTTTTATTTCTCTTTTTCTGGCTGAATGACCTGTGATTGACGTTAATTATCATGCCTTTCTGGGTATAAAAGAAGTGTAAACACACCTTTCGCGGCAGACAAGACGTCGATGAGTTATACGAATTGCGTCCTTGCAGTAAAATTACGCACACGCGCATGCAGCTTCGAAAGGCCGCCATGCAGGGATGGGTCGTGATGCGTCACTCGAGGTTTTCTATGTTTAATACAAAAACAACGTACTATACGTATAAAATTGTATAAAAACGCGTATAATAAATCACAAAAAACTGGGGGTTCGCTAAAGTTACGGCTTAAATAAAAGTTGGTATCTCTTAGAACTTGAACTACAATAGAAACCTGTGGAGACCCAAAATGGTTGCTTTGGATGAATTTGCTTGAATGATGATACATATTTTCGTCCTTCGGAGGTCAAACTGAATTCTCCTTTGAAACGAATTCATCGTCTTATGTATCTTCTCAGCAAGAGGGGTTCTCTCAAGAGAGATCTCTTAGAACTTGAACTACAATGAAAACCTGTGGAGACCCAAAAGGGTTCTTTTGGAGAACTCTTGAATAAAGATAAATATTTTCGTCCTTCCGAGATCAAATTGAAGTCTCCTTTGAACCAAATTTATCGTTTTGGATTTCTTTTCAGCAAGAAGGGTTCTCTCAAGAGGGATCTCTTAGAACTTGAACTACAATAGGAACCTGTGGAGACACAAAAGGGTTCCTTTGGAGAACTCTCGAATAAAAATAAATATTTTCGTCCTTCGGAGGTCAAACTGAAGTCTCCTTTGGAACGAATTCGTCTTTTTTTTGATGAAAAATTTATCTTCTGAGTTGAAAATTCATTCCTTTGGTTTCAAATTGCACTATTTTGTTTTGAATTTATCTTTTATAACTGAAAATCCAAATATTTTCTTAAAAATTCATCACTTTTGTTTCAAATTAAACAATCTTGTTGAAAACTCGCCCTTTTGGCTTAAAATTTCAAGAATCTAGTTGATTTTATCTATCTCTTGAATGAAAATTCAACTATTTTGATGAAAATTATTTTCTTGGTTGAATATAACTGTTTTTGATTTAAAATTAGACTGTATTTTGGTTGAAATATCAACTATCACATTTTTCGTTGAGGATTCATCCTTTTCCGTTAAAAATTAATTTTTCCAATTAAAAATTCAACTATCCCATTTTTGGTTGAAGATTGATCTTTTTATGTTGAGAATTCATGTATTTTGTTTAAAATTCGTCTTTTTCGGTAAAAAATTATGTTCTTGGTTGAAAATTTATCTCTTTGGTTCTAAATTTAAATATTTTGCTGAAAATTCGTTTTTTTTTTTGTTGAAATTTGAAATATTACATTTTTCATTGAGAATTGAATTTTTTTGGATAGAAATTTTATTATTTGGTTGAAAATCATCTTTTTTGTTGAAAATTCGCCTCTTTGGCTTAAAACTTCAACAATCTGGTTGATTTTTTCTGTCTTGACTGAAAATTCAACTATTTTGTTGAAAAATTGTTTTTCAGTTGAAAGTAACTGTTTTTGATTTAAAATAAAAATATTTTTAGTTGGAATATCAGCTTTACATTTTTCGTTTAGTATGCATCTTTTTCCGTTAAAAATTAATTTTTTCAATTAAAAATTTAACTATCCCATTTTTGGTCGAAAATTGATCTTCTTAACTTGAAAATTTATGTAATTTGTTTAAAATTCGTCTTTCTTGGTGAAAAATTATGTTCTTGGTTGAAAATCTATCTCTTTGGTTTCAAATTGAACTACTCGTATTTTGTTGAAATTTCGTCTTTTTTGGTTGAAATTTGAAATATTAAATTTTTCATTGAGAATTAAACTTTTTTGGATAGAAATTTTATTATTTGTTTGAAAATCAAAATTTTTGTTGAAAACTCGCATTTTTCGTTTAAAATTTTAACAATCTAGTTGATTTTATTTCTCTCTTGAATGAAAATTCAACTATTTTGATGAAAATTATTTTCTTGGTTGAATATAACTAATATAGCTGTTTTTGATTTAAAATTAAACTGTTTTTTTGGTTGAAATATCAATTATCACATTTTTCGTTGAGGATTCATCTGTTTCCGTTAAAAATTATCTTTTTCAATTAAAATTCAACTCTTCTATTTTTGGTTAAAGATTGATCTTTTTAAGATGAAAATTCATGTATTTTGTTTAAAATTCGTTTTTTTTTGTAAAAAATTATATTCTTGGCTGAAAATTTATCTCTTTGGTTTCAAATTTAACTATTTTGTTGAAAATTCGTCGTTTGGTTGATATGTGGAATATTACATTTTTCATTGAAAATTAAACTTTTTTGGATAGAAATTTTATTATTTGTTTGAAAATCAACTTTTTTGTTGAAAACTCGCCTTTTCGACTTGAAGTTTGAACAATCTAGTTGATTTTATTTCTCTCTTGAAGGAAAATTCAACTATTTTGATGAAAATTATTTTCTTGGTTGAATATAACTGTTTTTGATTTGAAATTAAACTGTTTTTTGGTTGAAATATCAGCTATTACATTTCTCGTTGGGCATTCATCTTTTTCCTTTAAAAATTAATTTTTTCGATTAAAAATTCAACTATCCCATTTTTGATTGAAAATTGATCTTTTCAAGTTGAAAATTCATGTACTTTGTTTGAAATTCGTATTTTTTTGGTAAAAAATTATGTTCTTGGTTAAAAATTTATCTTTGGTTTTAAATTTAACCTTTTTCTTGAAAATTCGTCTTTTTTGGTTGAAATTCCAGCTATTACCTTTTTCATTGAGAATTCATCATTCGTGGTTGAAAGTTGAATTACTTTGTTAAAAATGTTTTTTTTTTTGTGTCGATGATTCACCATTTTACTTGAAAATTCATTTCTTTCGTTGAAAAATTAACTATTTTTTAACATTTTTTTTGGTCAAACATTCGTTTTTTTTTTTAAATGAAAATTTAACCATTTCATTTTTGCTTGGATATTTTCCTTTTTAATTTGAAAATTCATATACTTTGTTGAAGATATGTCTGTTTTGGTTGAAAATTTATCCTTTTTAGTTGAAAATTCATGTATTTTGTTCAAAATTCAACGTCTTCTAGAAAATATTCTGTTGGTCTTAGTATATTGTAAGTCTTCTAGAAGTGGAAAGTCGTAACTAGGTAAATCTTAAAAAAAAACACTTTTAGAAAGAAATAATTAATTTTCAGCGCCAAAGAGATTTATAGCCCAAAATAGGAAAGCTGAAATTTTTCTTCCGCACTGAAATTCAAAATTTTCTAAAACATTCCTCGTTTTAGAAATATCACACGAAAGTTGTGAATAAAGTTTTGTGAAAATTAAATTTGGATATTTATTTCTAAAGTTATAAAGTAACTAAAAAAGTAACGACAGTTACTTTTTTTGGAAAATGCAACTAAGCAAAAGTTATATTTTGAATAAGTAACGATAACGATATCTAGTTACTTTTTTCATGACGTAACGGTAACTGTAACTAGTTCCTTTTAAAAAGTAACTTACTCATCACCGCCTGATTCTTAAATTTCTTTAATTCATAATTATTCTGAATTTAAATATAATAGTTCTTGGCTTGAGATCACTAATTAAAGGCATGTCCGGTATTATAACAAGTGTTGGGCCTTTCGCTCAGCTCAGAACGCAGTGTCTTCAAAAAAGGCTGAGAAGGGAGAAACAACGCGAATTTTTCTCGGCTTCTCCCATTTTCTCAGGTTTTCTCGATGAATTTTTCTCGTCTGCGAGAAATTCTACTTGTCGCACGACCTTTCCATTGTTAGAATTGGTTGCGAAGAAGCAAAATCTTGTAAAATATTCAGAAATCGAATTTTAAAGAGCTGTATTAGCTTCATTAGATTATGGCGAGAAGATTAAGAAAAGGTAGTTGAAAGTCGGTTAATATCTTCAATCCCATTTGAGACTTATTATACTTTTGTGCATGCACTTAAAGATTTCCTGTATTACTGAAAATGTTAATCAGCCTTCAACAACATTTTTCTCACTCTTTTCTAGTGATAGAAGTAAATTGATTCAGCTTATTAAAATTGTTTGTCGTAACTAGGAAGGAATCTCTCAATCTGTCAGCTAGTTTATACATTCTCAATAAAAATGCAATTGATACAATTGTAAGAAAGGTTCATTAAAATACTGTACTATTACCTTTCCAATTACAATCTTCTGCAGCAACATTGCCTTCTTACTTCAGTAAAAGAACATACAACAAATCGAATGTACAGTTTCTAGTTTCAATATTCTATTGTTATTGCTATTATCGTACGTTAATGCCGACAAATCTTTAGAATTATCCAAAAATTCGAAGGTGTGCAATGCTTGTGACACCATGTACTATATAATCAGGGTTGTGAAAAGTTGCCTAAAACTGTTGAATTCTGTTTTGCGGATTTCTTCACGTATACCCCCGCAGCCTCGAAATATGTAATATCAGGAACAATAGTGTTTCAAGGTTTGTGAAGTAAACAACTTAAGTTACGAAATGAGTCTTTCAACCGCCTCTTCACATCAACATTTACAAATAGTTCTTGAGCATGTTGCTCTTATTATAGAGCAGGTAGAAGTTTGTCTCTCATCTTTATTAAAAAACATTGTCTCTTGATTGTATGCATGAGGTTATATTACATCTCGAGTAGTGTAGCATTCGTGTAGTAGGAGGACGATCGCCCGAACAATGTATAGTATGTCCATGAACGGCTAGAAGACATTGATTACTGTGAAATATGTTTTAATTTATCCATAATTTGATTTTATATTCACGTGATAGCTATTAGTCTTAGGATTGTAAACGTTGTAATCAAGTAATGTATTAATTTAATTTGTTTACCTTCTGCGACTCTATTAAAATAATTCAATTAAAATAGAAAATTTGCTATGCATTACATCGAAAAGAGTTCTTTCAACATATGGACACATTGTTTCATCTAAAGAAGCCGATCGTCCACGAAGAATGTTACCTTACTAACGTTACTGTACAAAAACTAGCAATTAATTGCATAAAGTTGAAAGCTCGAGACAGTAAAGAAATTAAAAACTGTACATTCGTTTTATTGTCTGTTCTTTTATTGAAGTTAAAAGACGTTGTTGCTGTAACGAACCGTAATTTGAAAGGTAACAGTACAGTATTTTAATGAACCTATTCTTACAATTGTATTACTGTGAAATATTTTTGTATTTCGCATGATAGCTACTCGTATTTATATTTTTAAATTAGGTATTAATTAATGTTAAAATTTAATGTTTGTACCTATTCATAAAATAATTAAACTTTTGAAATACAATATAATGAAGAGTCAAAGTCATTAATTGCATTTTTACTGAGAATGTATAAACTAGCTGATGGATTAAGATTTTTTTTCCTAGTTACAACAAATAATTTTAATTAGCTGAATCAATCTACCTATGTCACTAGAAAGAGTGATAAAAATATTTATGAAAATCGGTTAATATTTTCAGTAATACAGGAAATCTTCAAGTGCATGAAAGTAAGGTTTTTAGATCAATAATTCTAGTTTATATACGAAAATATCAAAATCAGCAAATATAATATAATATTTTAACGTTTTGATGTAGAAACCGGGCCAATAATAATTCTATATTTTATAATTTGATTTCTCTTTTTTCAACGAAACTCCGAATTTTTTGTTATTGTTTTCAGTCAGATAAATGTCAAATTTTCTTTTAGAGATTATTAGCTTTAGTTTCGAGAAGTTTTGATAAAAATAATATTTATATACGGTTTTCATTTTCTATGTTTTGGTTAAGTTGATTAAAAAACGCTTGGAAAACTTTACTTGCATTTTTTTAGACATTTATGACACCCATCATATAGTACATCGTCTTAACAAAATTATCTTGAATTTTAACCGAGATAAGATGCTTGGTTTTGCTGTAAAACGATTTTCGTAAAAAGTTCTGAATTTGTAGAAACTCGGACATGGTCCTTTCAATAAACCATTGAGAATTTTAAAAATGCCATTTTTGAAGTCCAAGCAGGCAAAATTTCCTAAATTATTTTCTTATTTTGTGTTCTTATACTTATAAGATTATGACGTGAAGCAACACAATAGGTTATGCTTTTGCTGAAAATGAGTACGTATTTTTTAGATTTACTTATAATATTAGTTCAATTTGCTCTAAAATAACAACGAAAGCTTATAATTTATGGTACTTTGTCATCCAGTATTACAGAATAGTGCGGCTTTTGCCTTTTTATTGAAAGTGGACGCCTTAGCCCCGCCCTGAGGAGTAAAGACGGACACACTTTGGATTGCAATAACTAGTTACTTACAGCTAAATTAAATGTTCTAACTTCACTTTGTGCGAAAAAAAAGATAAGAAATCATATATTTAAAGCATTAATATCTATTTATAATTCCTACATGAAATTTATGGAGAAAAATCTAAAAACATGTCCCGCTTAGCCCTACCTTACGGTATATCAAGACAAATTTTCTGTTTTTATTTTGTATCAGACAATTATTATGTGTTTTTTCTATCTTATTGTTGAACATTTTATTGCATTACCTTTTTTTATTAAATAATAAGCCTGACTGTAAAAAAGTTTTGGCGTTAAATTACAGTTTAGCTCAGACTTGATAACCGCAATAGAAAATAATTATATGCGACTAGGTCAGGTGAGTACGGTGGGTGCTCCAATACGGGAATTTTGTTCTTCTCCAAAAACCTCTGGACAGGCTATGTTCTTGCGCCTTGTTCTGGTGAAGAATCCACGAACCGTTCTTTCACGTTTCAGGTCTCTTTTTTCTTACGCGTGTAAATTTTCATTAAAAATTTGTCTAACAGCTTCTTTATCGATGTTCACTAAGTCAGCAATTGCTCGAATGCTCAGGCATCGATTTGTTCGAATAATTTTACTCACTTTTTCGATGTTACCGTCGGTTTTCGATGTGCGAGGATGGCTGGGACACGGATCGTCTTCAACCACTTCCCTCCCCTCCTTAAATTTTGTAAACCAATCGAAAACTTGTGTACGAGATAGACACTCATCACCATAAACTTCCTTTAATAAATTATACGTTCCTGTAGCGGATTTTCAAGTTTCACAAGAAACTTTAGGTTGATGCGCTGTTCTACTTTCACATTCAGCATCATCCCGGCGGAGCTCAGGTAGACGGTCAACATCGAAAAATGTTACTCTCGTACTGAAGGTCTTATAACTTTGAAATTTGGTGGGTAGGTGGGGGAAGTACACAGATCAATATCAGGCAAAAAAATCAGTCCCGTTATCTAATAAATAGATTTATTAATCGCATTAACGTCTTTTAACATTTTTCCATTCGCTATTCACGAGTATATTTCACAAAGAGAATTTATATCATTTTTCCTCAAGCTTTTATTGAAATAAGGCCTGATTTTAAAAAAACATCTGGTACTTCCTTGACCCAGATGATGTTTCACAGGACAGATTTATAGTTTGTTATTTGAGATATTGAGAGGAATCTGTTTTTCCAATCCTAGAAGATGCCTTTTAAACCCAAATACCATATGGACTCTACGATATTCTGTAAATGGGCGTTTTCTGGGCGGATACAACAGTCCCTAACCTCCGTGGTCGCTCTTCGAAAAAAATATTCTCCAACACTCGAAAATTCTCAATTTTCTAATGTCCTAATTTTTAACCACACCCTACAGAGGAATTCATCCGTGATGCTGGATACATATACAAAATGGGGAATGAATCTACTTGGCGGAATATATTGGTACAAAGCTTCAATTTCGATAGTGCGCTTTGGTGTGGTTTAATGTGGTTTCGACATGCACTAATTACTGCGTGATTTTACTCATTTTAATGTACTGAAGCTTCAGAGTAATTTTCTCTGTTAGTATTGAAATGCATTCCTTTTTTTTTGGGGCCGATCAAAAATTAAATCACGCTATTTTGAAAACTTTTTTCACTCCTCGCATTTTTCGTCACAGATCATCACACTAAGCTTGACTTCTTCGACTTCATTTGATAAACGCCTAAAATGAAACGCAAAACATACAAACATAATATTTTAACAGAATTGACAGCCCGAAATGCTCTCAAATTAAAGGAAATAGGGTGATTTTTCATGAAAATAGGCCAAAAATGACTCATTTTAAATCAAACAATTGGACTTTCAACGGAAAAAAAAATTAATTTCAACCAAAACTGGAATCGTTAAATTTTTAGTTGAAAAAAACCATTTTGAAACAAAAAAAAACAAATTTTCAACCGAAGAAAAATGAATTTTTTGCCAAGAAGATTAATATTCTACTGAAAAAACGAATTTTCAATAAATACATTAATTTTCAACAAAATTCTCAGCCCAAAAATATGATTTTTCAATAAAAAGTTTAATTTTCTACCAAATAGTTAAACTTTTAAATAAATAGTTTTATTTTTGACCAAATAGTTCAATTTTCTAACAAAATAGTTGAATTTTCAACAAAAAATATGTATTTGCAACAAAAAAGTTAATTCGACGAATTTAATGAATTCAACCAATTCAACGAATTCATCAAATTCAACAATTCAACGAATTCAAAGATTTACTGAATTCAAAGAATTCAACGAATTCGTCGAATTCAACAAATTCAACGAATACAACAAATTCAAGGAATTCAAGGAATTCATCGAATTTAACAAATTCAACGAATTCATTGAATTCAACCGATTCAACGAACTCAACAAATTCAACGCATTTAACAAATTCAACGAAATCAAAGAATTCAAGGATTTAAACGAATTCAATGAATTTAGGAAATTCAACAAATTCATCGAATTTGACAAATTCAACGAATTTAATAAATTCAGCGAATTTAATAAATTCAACGAATTAAAAAATTCAACGAATTGAACCGACTCAACGAATTCATCGAATTTAACAAATTCAATGCATATAACAAATTCAAAGAATACAATGAATTCAAAGATTTCAAAGAATTCAACGAATTCGACGAATTTAATGAATTCAACCAATTCAACGAATCCATCAAATTCAACGAATTCAAAGAATTCAACGAATTCGTCGAATTCAACAAATTCAACGAATGCAACAAATTCAAGGAATTCAAGGAATTCATCGAATTTAACAAATTCAACGAATTCATTGAATTCAACCGATTCAACG